>BMAW01054425.1:503017-522806 GCA_019974015.1 Nephila pilipes
GTATACCTGAACAATAGTATAAATAAGTAAAAGCAAGAGAAATAGAGACCTCAGAAATTCTATAAGCTATCTATCCGTCAAAACATTCTCAAAAAAGACTCTCTTTAAATAGACACACATCCATAAACAGAACAATTGAAGCCATAGAAAAATATAATTCTCTCAGAAATACCCCATTACTACATAGATCACAAGAAATTTAAATAGAATATTTTTATTTAAATTCTCACTTTCCATAAATCCCCTTACAATCAAAAAAATCACAATACACATCTGCACTGCTCATTTCGATAGAATTTCCTATCGATCAATGATAATTTCCTCTCGGCACCGAGAGAGAAACACTTCTTGACCAAACAACTACCAAACTGAACAAACAAATCTGTTGAACTCTGAAAAACTGAAACTCAAAAATTAATCGATATTTCTAAACCTCAAAACTTCATATAATGTAGAAAGTTATAGTCAATAAACTCTCAATACTTTCTAACAAGTATTTTTTATTTACCATTTACATTTTTAAATTACATCTTACTGCGAACATTCCAACGTTAAACTCAAAATATAAACATAACACAATGTTGCCAGATGTAGAATACAAGTTACAAGGTAAAAAAAAAAAATGCACGCGTACAAAATTTAAGTCGGTTTTCTCACATTCTCCACCTTTGAGTTGGGAGATTTCACAACTCAAATTGCTAAGTCACAACCGAGTCTTTCGGTTCATTGATGATTTTCCAGACTGAGTTCTTACAGTCTACGAAACGGGATCTGCAGGAATTATTATTCGTGTATAAATTTTCGGTAACAGGAACTACTTGCTCTCTTTGCATCTTAACTTCGCATCTTCAACCATTTGACAAGTATCTCCAGCAGAAACAGCTGTTGATCTGGTCTTAGCGGTTTCTCTCCATCGGCAGTCTTGAAGTCTCTTCTGAACCTGATAATCCTTTTTCCAGGAATACTTTGGCTACTCGACCCAAAGGCCAGTTGATGCTTGATTGCCGCTGCCTAAAAGAACGACATACATCTCCAACATAAATCGACCACTTCAGCAGCTTGGTCTTTGAACTAACAACGAACCTAACTTAGACCTGAAACTTCTCCCAAGATCTTTTACTGCAAGTCGTTATTTTATCCTTTATTTATGTTTTTGTGACTAGTTGCATCACAATCTGGTACTCCAATTTCTCTGATGCCTTGAAGGAATAATGATGTATGACAGAGGAACACCAGAAACGTTTCTTCAAATATAGTGGAGAGGTTGATAATCGATTCACAATCACATAGAATCGTGATCAATTCTCATATGATAAACATGCATGGCCTAATACTCTCTTTTAAAACATCTTTCATGATCTGGATCAGTTCCTACCTGTGAAGGCAGGAGGAGATTGAATTTACCGATGCGATTTATAGATCCGTTCTCAATGATACGATCCCAGTTCAAAAGTTTAACAAATTATCAGCCCCCAACAAAATTGGTTCCATTGTCACAAGAAATTACTGAGCATCTGCCTCTCCTTTTGACACAAAATTCACGCAAAGCCAATAAAAGGTGTCATGGAAACATTCGATAAAGCTCAAGATGTACAGTTCTGTACACTGCGTAAGTGAAGACACACCCAAGTCTTTCCTCCTTTAAATACAATGGCCAGGTGGGGTCTATTCCCACAACTCAAATACTAAAGCATCTCTGATTCTATCTTTGGTGATGGGGCTGTGTCTGCATTTGCTTTACCAGAATGTCTCTTTGTACGTACTACATCTTGATATACTAGTCGTACAATTCTTTCTTTCATTTAAAATCCAAAATGCTCCCTCACCATAAGTAGTATTTGAGTCCCCAAATGACTGTCTGTGAAAGGAAACTATTATAAGTTTCACAACATGGTGCTTGAGAAGGAAGAATCACTGATCTTCTCAAAAGAATAGCAGTCTGCGATAATCATTTTTTGTTTTAATCTGATGAGACCATCTTCATCTATAGTAAACTTGCCAAAGCTCTAAATTTTTTCATTATTCTCGTCAAAAAAAAATGTTTCTCTTTGTATTGTCTTTATTACTCTTTTTCTCCACACAAAATTCCTCTCTGTATCCAGATTTTCCTATTTTAAAACTTTTCTCTGAATTTCACTTGGTGTGTGTGTGTCATCAAATCTCTTCGATCCTTAATTTAACTAACTTCCCATCAAGCTAGAGCTTTGAAATTTGGGAATCGTCTGTACTCGTCAATGCAATATTTAGACGTTTACATAAGTTTTAACTAATATTTCAATAATTTTAATAAGTCAAAATATTCTTTCCCTCTGCGCTTTTAGAATTGAGAAAAATTTCTTCCTCTGGAGCACCGGCACTCTTACGCCGTGCATAAGGTATCGTAAACCTTTTGTGACTCAAAGGGAGATACTATTCCCTTTACTATCTTCGAGATAGTGAGGGTTGCTGACTTTAGTCAGTAATCATTCGCAAGAAAGACAATATTTGGCCATGTCTTATCACAATAATTTTTTTCTGAATTTGGTTCCCATTTTTTTTTTAATAGAATGACTTACAAAACTGAATGCATAAGTGTTTTGATTTTTATGAGTATTATGAATTTTTTCAATACGCTTACAAATGTCTCTTTAAGTAAATTTAAAGTTAAAATAACTAATATTTCAATAATTTCTAATAAATACAATATATAAAACGTTGTTTTTAAAAACGATGGTTTTTATATCGAATTTTCTGAATTTCACTTGGTGTGTGTGAGTGTGCTCAAATTTTCGATCCTGAATTTAACCAACTTCCCATCAAGCTAGAACTGAAATTTGGGACCGTTCGCTGTACTCTCGCCTAACAATGCACATTAGAGTTTTGCGACAAGTTTTAACTCATATTTTTTTTTTAAATAATGCAGTTTAGCCTCTAATTCATTTGGCGCAATTTGAATAATTGCCAAACTTAGCGAATTTTTTTTTTTTGTTGATTTTAAGTTAAGGCTTCGCGGACCAATTTATAACATTTGGCAAAATACCGCCAAATAATTCTTGTTCCAAGAGTGGTTTGACTAAACTGTATTCCAACCATTTAATTTACTGGATTAATTAATTTTAACGTTGTTATGTATTTCACTCTGGTGTGTCTGTATGTATGTGTACGTGTCATCAAATTGTCTATTGTTGATTCTAACCAACTTCCCATCAAGCTAGAGGTCTGAAATTTTGGGAACTGTTCTTATTTGCCTAATGCAATATTTAGATATTTTGCGACCAGTTTCAACTAATATTTTAATAATTTTTTTTTTTTAATAAACTTTACAATTCATATAAAACGTTGGTTTTATTTCTGAATAATTTGTTCTTTTGGTTTTCTGCCAATTTCAAAAAAATCTCAAAATTCAACCGGATCATACGTACAATTTTCTCACACCGAAAAGTAACGATAGTACCAATTTGTACTATATCCACTTTTTTTTGTTAGATATCACAAACAGGAAGCTGAAGATGAAAAACAACAGTTTTCTTCCGTTCCTTAGAATCCCATCTTCTTTTGACGACAAAATCTCGAAATTAAGGCCATTTCTCAGTAGGTAAGTATAGCTATCAGGGCCCTCATACCATTTGTACTCAATTTCTTCGCAAATATCCTCTTTTTTTAGGAAAACCCCTGCAGGGTTTAACAACGAACCAGGTACATGTCTCCAGTTTTCTTTCGAGCCAGAGTCTCTTTGATTTTCGAGACTCGATTTTGACAAAAGGTACTCCAAGCATCTTCTCTTTTAATCCAAGTTATTACTGTCGTCGAATCCTCCAAAATAGATTTCATGTGGGATCCGCGGCAATAGGAAGAGATAAGATGATTATGGCTGCCAACAACTCTCTAACCTGACAGTTGTCTTTTTTTCTTTTACAGTTAAAAAACTTCAGATTTACCACATAACAACTATATTTTGACACATTCACTCGTTTCAACTCGAAGGAAAGCTACTGCCGCATAGGTATTACACATGCCCCACTGAAAAATGCAAAGAATATTTCTTTATGCTTTTTAGCACTTTAAAAAATCGAGGAATTCCGCACCTTTCTAAAAGAAATACGTCTCTCATCCACTCTGTGAAAGTCAACCACTGCCTCCTAGTTTAATTTCAGCTCCCAAAAGTTTCCTGTAATAGTAATTTCTGGGAACAATGCAACAGAACACTACACCTCAATCGATCGAAAATGATGAGCTGCCGAAAGTATAGTTTTCCTCGTCACCTTTCAACACAAAGCTCCTTTCAAACAAGTCATATTGATAATTCCAATGTATTCGCATCTTATCCCATTGCATTTGCTAAAACATTTGCATCGGGAATGATTTCATTAAAATTTGTGCATTCCCCAGCCTCTTAAGTCAAAGCTTGTTCAACCACATAACATTATTGCAATCTCTTAAAGAGCTCCAATCATTACTTGTTTGGTACACTCGTCACACAATTATCCATAGAAACTCATCAATAGTTTTACCAGTATATTCTCTGATACTTCATGATTCTTACTGTTCAAAACACTTTGCAAGTGATGCTGAATCACAATCAAGCAAAAAAAAAGGGACTACCTGATTCGCCAAACACTACACGACTGTAAGCCGAAAATATGCTCTCAACTGGCCATTCTTTCCAACGCAAGAAACACAGTCTTTTATCAAAGGGTGACAGACCAATCTGTAGAAATGCCTTCGAATATCAGCCAGGACACCATTTTCCACGAAACCATGTACATTTGGTATCAACTCACCAGATTAACCCCACCTCTAAGCAATCATTGAGACTAGAGCACCTTTTGTCTAGTCGAAGCATCAAACATGGATCGAATTTGGCTGAAATATTCTCCTTCAAAACAGGACGGTGGGTACATAATGCAGGGAGACCAATTTCATCTTGGCACTTCTTATATTTCTTCTGATTCTTCAAACACCTTCTCGTAAGATCTGCACAGTCCTTCAACTTTGTCTTTTTCAACGTAGTCTTTCTCTGAAAGTTCACAATACCAGGAAGTGGAAGATGATCTTCAATCCAAGGCAAACTCACTATAAATCTATTATTTTCATTTTAACTGTGTCCAAGAAGGTCTGCTACTTTTGTATCTGGACAGCCAAGTTCTCTTTTCAGAAGGATCAAGATATCCCAGGAGAGTCAAGAGTTCATAAATCCAGTTATACAAGCATTACTTGTTAGCATTTTCGCAACAAGTTTGAACTCGCTATTTGTAATGCCCACCGACAGTCCAACTTTAACTTTGTTTCACTCTGCTATGATCTCATTCTCTTTACTGTAGATGGTTTCCTGTGATTAGTCGCAATGTCAGGTCCGATAAGAATTTCAATCTGGACCATCAAGTTTTGCTTCAAGATAAATGCCATAGTTCCGCTTTAAATGACCCCTTTGTTTAGATAATATGATGTCACAAATCACTTTTGTCCAGGGCCTTTAAAATGACAACTATACTCCTCCGTTACTTGATAGTTTATCGTAAAAAAACATCATGTTGGCAAGTATAAGGTATTGGAAACCACCGAACAAGGAATGCTGTAGATATTTTTTCCTCTTTGAATTTACTTCATTTCTTTTCCGGCGTTGTTTTAAGAATATAAGATCGCTGGAGAACCAGAAACTATAATGGCTTGAGCTTTACGTTTAGTGACATTTTCTCCTCCACTGTTGTTAAAGTTTGTAGAAAACATAAGATTTGTATTGTTGGCCAGAGCTTCATTGAGTTGTATCATTATTCTCCAACTTACCATTTTTTGTGATAGAAGAATTAGGTTCTATTGATAAAATCTCTATATAAGAATAGGTGATGTTTCTTTCCACATTAAGGCAGTTCAGTTTGAGCGGCACAAGTTCTACCCCCCATACCTTCAAACTGGAAAAAAAAAAAAAAAAAACGAGCTTTTTCAACAGCAGTCTTTTTTCTCTTGCTAAGTTAATTTATAAGCCTTTACAGTTCCACAAATTATGTTTTCCAACACAAAAAATGCAGAATGTCTTCTTTATTTAAATTCGATGTTAAAAAGGTCTGTAGCTGATGATATTCTAGGTTGAAGTTTCCTCTCATTAGCTTCTCAGCAATTATTGAAATAGCTTGACTAAGACTGATCAAAACTCTGGGTGGTAATTCCTTCCTCTCACTCTACGTCTTGGAAGAAAGTCGGGAAGCGGATCTAAATCATTATGATGGCACTTTACTGCAATGAGAGGTAGATTCTTCAGGATTTCTTTCATCGTCGCATGGGCGGTTCTAAGCCGTTCTCATGTCTTTAGGGAGTTTCATCAGGGAGGCTGACTCAACAAGTAGGTATAATCACAGCAACTATCTTTGGTAACTCTAAGTTTCTAAGACCTGTATCGATTCTTAATTGATCAACACTTTCGTGGCGAAGTTTTCTTGTAAATATATCTTACCATGAACATTCCATTGAAAACCAATACATAACATTAAGGTGTGCAATTCAGAATTACAAGTTACAAGGTAAAAAATGCACGCGTACAAAATTTAGCTCTGGCTAATTAGATATATTTCTCCAAATCTGTGCCTCCACCCTTCTTTAAATATTTTGCAATATCTTCTGAGTTATCTAAATGCAAATTAATATAAAATCATAATTAGCATTTCTAGCATATAACGAAATAAAAATTTTCATTTTTTCAGCATTTAAAATTTTGCAAGGTAATGAAATACCATTAACGATAAGACAATGTATGTCCCTTGTTACCGCACAAAAAATTACTAAAAGGATATACAAAAAATAAAAGCCCTGAAGATGTTAAAGTGGTCTTGATAATAAATTTTATGTACTAGAAGATGGTACTTTTGCTCTAAAAACTTTTAAAACTAATTACTTGCATTGAAATAAAAGAACAGAATAACTTTCTCTTTCGTTGGTAGCTTTTTCCGTAAGATTTTCAGAAGTTAAAAAAAAATTATCTTCGATAAATTAATTTGGAGTTGGATTACCACCTTAATTTGGTTATTTCGGAAAAAGTACAACATAAATAAATTAATTTAATGCTAAAAAATATCTAAGTGTGTTGTGGAGATCGGTTTCTTGGGATATAGAACAACAAAGATTAATATCCCGTTTGCATATATCAGCTGGAATACTTATTTGTTTACGTTACACTGCTTTTTCCAAGAGGTGATTGCTTGATTTAGTTGAAATAGATATGGAGTCCAAAGGCGATTAACCCAGTGGCAACGGCGTAATCAAATGGTTAGCGAGCGCCAGTCATTACGATACTTCGCTCGTGGCCATGGTAGGCTAGTGGATAAGGCAGCAGACTCGTGGTCGGTGGTTTTCGTTGAGTCGTAAGTTCAAGTCATGATGCCTCTAAGGACCCGCAGTGTAGCCGGGGCTGTGCACGTAAAATCTGTTCTGGTTCAAAGTCCACTCGTTGGCATGGTGTGGAAGTTAGGAAACCAGCTAAAGGTTTCGTCCTTGTCACTTGACTACGAGACCTCGTAATTTTGTACTATTTGAACTACAAAAGTACGAGGTCTGTTGTTAATCGCCGAGTGTGACGTTAATAAAACCTACCAAACAAAGACACTTTGCCCAATCTGATTTTATATATATATATATATAAGAAATTTATTAAGAAGTTAACCAAGCATATTAGCCACCTAAGGGGTTATTGTTTTAGGAGGATCACTTTTGGCGTACTAGATCACTTTTCAATTTTTTTATCGTTTGTTGTAGCTTTTTAATTACATTTAGCTGATATAATATTCAATTTAATAATTTAGCATTTGCTTTAATTTTAATTGCATTTTGTTTCAATATATTCAATTTAATAATTTATGGTTTCCTTTAATTTTAATATCGGAAAAGTTTACTATTGTCCCTTTTTCGATATTTCGTTGTTTACTTTAGGTCTTATATTTAATTGAATAATTTTATAACAATTATTAAAAAAAAAAAAAAAAAAAAAAAAGCGCACCTTAGGTGGCTAATTTTGTTCTTTGCAAAATTTTGTATATAACTTTTTTTATTGTATTAAAATGTGTTTTAAACACGTGATTTAACGCGGAATAGAAAAAAAAGAAAGAAGAGTGAAGAGATAGGATGTATGAGATATATACTGAATGAGATTTTTTATGTACTTTTTTATCTTACATTCGCCACTCTAAATTATTCTACCTTCACACATTTACGCTGGGATGATTTGAAGTGCTTAAGGTTAGTAAGAATAAGTTTTTTTTTGCTACATAATTTTAATTTAAATTTAATTTTACAAATTAATTTTGATAATTTTAAAGGTTTTTATTATGAAGATGAGAAATTTAAAGAAAGAAGAAAAAAGATGGATAGCAAGGTTTGATAGACAAAATACATATGCTTTAACACAAATTCATCTTGATTTATGGAGGAGGAATTGCTCTTGAGAATTAAGTAGTTGAACGGGTGCGTGTGTGTGTGGGGGGGGGGAGAACAGTGTTGAGGGATTTGATCCCTGTTGGGTTTGGATAAATCGATTAAATATCTTCGAAAATGTTCGAAAAAGTTAGAAAGTGTTTCAGTTGGAATGCTTGTGGTTATGGGAGTATGAGGTAAAAGTAGTTATTGTAAGTTTAATGGTAATGGATGGATTCTGTTATGATGTGTAAATAAAAGCTGGACTCTGATTAATAGATTTATGATTAATAAGTTTAAAAAAGAAGGGTCTGGATAGATAGTTGATGCGGCTATTAATTTGAGGTATTTTAAGATCCTTGTGTATGACAGAATTTCTGATATACCAAAGAAAGTTAAATATTATTCTTAGTAATATATTTTGCTGCTTTCGGGTTTTTTAATGTGTATGGGTGCCACTTGCCCCCACGCGAGAGAAGCGTATAACAGAATTGGTCTGATTGTTTGTAGAATAGAATTTTATTGCGGAGGATGAGTGCAGAGTGTTTATCTATTAGTGAGATGTAGTTATGGAGTTTTGCTCAGCTTTTATCAATGATGAATTGTATGTGTTTTCTGAAAGTTAATTTGGAGTCCAGGACAACCCCGAAATATTTGACCTCAGAGACCAATGAAATCTTGGAGTTAAAGAAATTTATTTGGGTGTCAGGAGAGGGGGCATGTCCTTTTCTAAAAATAATAGCTTTGGTTTTGTTAATGTTTTCAGCAATCCGATAAAGGGTTATCCCTTTTTGATTTTTTTTAAATGCGATTGTAATTTTTTGAAGACTTTAGTGGGTATTTTTTTATCCTTTGTGAAGGTTGTTGCATCACACGCGAAGAAACAGAGTCTATTGTAGGGACTCTGAGGGAAGTCATATACAAAAAATAAATTAGGGGAGAAAGGACGAACCCTTGAGGGATCCCGGACTGAATATTGTAAATTACTGAATGTTCATTATCGAGTCTAACTTGGAATATTCAGTTTTTAAGATATTTTTTGATAATGATAATCTGTAAAGGGGGGAAGTTAAAATTAAAGAATTTGTATATTAGCACATCGTCCCAGATGAGGTCGAAGGCCTTTTGAATGTCCAGGAATATACCCCCCAGAGATTTGCTTACAGTTGAAACTTTCAGTCATGGTATTCACAACCCGAAGAAGCTGATGAATGATGCTAGGGTGGCATCTGCAGCCAGATGAAAAAAAATCGAGTAGAATATTATTAGATATGGAGGGGTTGAATAATCAATTTAGGAGGGCTCATTCGAAGGTTCTTGAGATGGAATTAAGATGACTGATAGGGTGGTAATTAGAGAGGTTGGTATAGTTTTGGCTAGGTTTTGGGGGAAGGAAAAACAATAGCGTGTTTCCATTTTTGAGGAAAGTATGCAATTGTGAAGTATTTATTAAAGATTTTAGATAAATAGGTGAGAGCGTTGGAGGGAAATTTTGAATTCTTGGTTGTGAATATCATCTTCTCCAGGGACGTTTTCGGTTTGTTTAATTTTTTTAATGATGTTAGCCATTTCTGGAGGGGAAGTGAGTGGAGGATTAAAATTAATATTATTATGAGTGTCTATGTAGTTTTGGACTACTTCTCTTGTGAATTTAGTATAATTGTCATAATCTAGAAATGCATTCTCCAGGAAAGATGATTCAAGGTTATGGGCAAACTGATCAGCTTTTTCTTGGGCAGAAAAAACAAGGCCATTATTACCAATTAGACTAGATTTGTTAAAATATTTTTTGTAAGTTTGCGATTGATGTTAAAGAGTGAACATCTTCAGTGCGTAGTTGTCTTAGGAAGTTTTTCCCATTTTTTGCTTTTAAAAATGCGAATATCATTTTTGATTTGATTTTTGAGACTATTAATGATGGATTTGAAGGGGGATATCTGGTATTTAGCCATTGTTTTCTTCGCCTATTTTTTTCTTCTTAATTATGTTTCCGATATGGGGGGGGGAGTCTGAAATGGTGAATTTTAATGGTTTTAATGGAACTGACTTCATTATTAGCTTTTAGGACAGAAGTAGTAGAGGAGGATATGATATTGTTTAGTTCATTAATGTCATTGATAGGGGATTGCCTTTTTTATGATAGAGAATATTTTGATAATTGAACCAGTTTGTTGTGGTTCGAGTTTGAAGGGGGATGGAAAGAATTGTATTAAATTTTAGTTCAGTTTTTATAAACGTCGCACTAGAAGCAACACAAAAGCTATTTGCGATGGACCTCGTAATTTTGAACCTCAGTCAAGTGAGAAGGACGACACCTGAGCTGGCACCCTCTTTCCTAAATTCCACACCACGCCATTGGGAGGACTTTGGGCCCGACAGATTTAACGTGCATCAGCCCCGGTTGCACGGAGGGTATTTAGCGGCCAAGGATCAAACCCTCGACTGAACGAAAACCGCCGACCACGAATCCAAAGCCATGACAACAGGCTACCGTGGCTAGAATTTTATTAAAGGAGATGTCTTTTAGAATAATGTTATAGTCACTGGGGAGTTCGTTAATACTATCTATATTATGATAGGGGTTATTTTTGAGTATTGCGAAATCTATAACATAGTTCGTATAGCTATTATAAAGAATGTGAGTAGGAGAGTCGGGGCAGCTATTTGATAACTGCAGTTATTGAGTTTCTATTAATTTACTGGATCCGTTTGCCCTTCCTCTATTCCATTTGGGATGTTTAACATTGAAATCACTGATTAAAATGCCAGAGGAGTTATCTATGAGAATACTAAGGAGATCGTTAATGTTGATGATATTGCTTGGAGGGTGGTATATTGTGGACAGGATGAAAATTGATTATTTTTGTATATATGTAAACTAGCTGATACCCGCCCGCTTCGCTGGGCAGACGATAATATTATATTTTGGAACCTATACATAAAATATCAAGAAAATTGGAGCATTGAAATGACCTTTGTGTTCTCTAGATGGTTTTTTATCGGCATTAATTATAACCTTGAACTCCTTTTGGTCTTTAGGAACTAAATCAACAGCAGCTTTGAAATCGTGAATATACCTGTTATGTTCATGTAGCGCCTTTTGTAATTGGCTAATTCTGGCTTAACACCTGGGAAAATACCACAATGAATGTTTCTTTCACGTTCATCATCACAGAGAAAGTAAAGCTGAAGAAAAGAAGGTTGTTGAGGAGGCTAAGCCAATAGGCTACCTATCCTGTGGTATACCTGGCCCTGGACTTTAAATGTTGGCATAAAATTTCCTTCCTTCAATTCTTTTGCTCCGAATGACGTCATCTGAAAACATCCATTATACTTGTGAATTGTAGAAAGAAAATGTTCTGAAAGCTGATCCTTATGGCTAAGAAGACTATTCAAAGGTTCAGGGAAGGATCTAATAACAGGAAGCAGGACTTGACCACCACTCCAGCACATTCCTGGAGGTTCTTCTATCCTTTTAAAGCACGGCACCTTGAACAGGGCAAACGTTTTCTGATACTGACAATTTTATCATTTGAATAGTCATTATATATTTCATATTTAAAACCAGACAAATTTTTGGAAGTCCATGGCGCTAAATTAACTTTTGGATCTTTTATCATTGTATTTAATTACAGCTGCCTGATTCACGTGGGGGGTATTAGAAAAGTATTTTCTTACGCTCTATGTACTTCAGGATGGCTTTTAGTATATTTTGAAGCAGCTTCTCTATGTTCTTCAGGATGACTTTGAATATATTTTGTAGCAGCTGGTCTTACTTGTTTATATCTAATTGAATTTGTGAATATTTTTCTTCTTTTTTTACCTTTATTTAGTTGAAGAGATATTACATCATTAATAATTGATTCACTTGGAACTTGAAAAATCAATGTTAGATAATGATTGAGTCTTTGAAACTAACACAGACACATTTTCTTGAGGCTGAAACACTAAAGATGACACATTTTCTTCATTTTGTTTCCCATTATCATAACCAGGATTAACTTTACTTCTATTTGTTAATCCAACTATTTAAATAAAACATCAAAATGACAACTATTACAGTTTCCCGTAAAACGTAATATTTTTCCCCCTGAATTGTTTCCCCAACAGAAACTATAAGGCAGCCACCTTGATAAACTTCGAACTGATAGGGAAATAGCTCTGCCGCCGCCATAATTTAGCAAATAGATCCAGACGTGTTTGGTTTACACATTTCGGTAAAATATAAATCGTTAGTATTATAAGGGGCGCCAGATAGCATTTGAGTGTAGCATTTAAACCAATCCCAGTTGTCAAACACGTGAGAAACAATAATATTTCTCATTTTATACGCCATCGATATGTCACCGAACACCAGCAAAGACAGAGACGAAAATAAACATGCTCCGTCGCCAAAAATTTTAAAAACTTTGAAAGGAGTAGGTATTCCATCGATCCAAATATATTCAACATCCATTATTAAGAACTATAACTGAAAAGTAAATATGAAAAATCAATTTTTATCAACCTACAATGAAATACTTTTCAAGTTAAAAAATATAACCGAAATTAACTTTTTTAAATCAAATTATTTTAAAATTCAACAAAAAATACTAACAAAAAAATGTATAATAAAAATTTTTAGCAAAAAGTCACCCGTATTATGTGATCCTTTTTGCAAAAGGATAACTCTTACGGTAGCAGCATATCTGGAACTGCAACTGAATAGACAGAATAGCTCTTAAAAATCATAGCATTAAAAATAATTCTGTATTCTGAAAACCATAAAATATCCAGCCATTTTAAAAAATGAAAAATGTTTATTTCCTAGAAAACAAAAACTAAAAATTACCAAAATACAGAAACAAAACTTTTGCATGATATTTACATTAGGTTACAATTAATGCGTACATCAAAATAAATATTTTGATAGCTACTTATTTTTTTTATTAATGACATGAATACCGTTATTATTCATTTGTTAAAAGCCAACTTCAATATCTTCGTTAGATTGCGTTTAGATTTACAAATGTAGTTTATCAATCATTATTAATAATAAAATACTTTTCTCATAAATTTAAAACTTACGTCTAGGTTCCACAACAATAAAAAATTATCGTTTGCTCAGCAAAACCGAAATCAGCTGGCGAGCGAAATCAGCTGGGGTTACCATAGTATAGCTTTTTAAAATTCACAATGCAAGGTCATTGAAATGCTTCGACTTGGCGGTGGAAGATATTTGGTGATATTTTGCAAAAAAGAGCCTCTTCACCAAAATCTTGCCAATCCTCCATCAGCGCTTCAATATTAAATTATTTGGTATTTTTCCATTTCGCACTTGCAAATCTCGCCAGGTAAACTTAATTGGTAGCGATACACAGTATACATTTAAAAAAATATATTCCGTTTGGCGTTGGTCATGTAATTTTTGGCGATAAAGTCGCCAAAATGACATAACCGATGGATAAGAAAAGATTAACCGATGATAACTACATTTTGGTTAAGAATTCCATAAAATCCGTTCTTAGTGAGCGTCTACATTGCAAAATGAGTAACTGTACCAAATTTCAAGTCAATCGGTTGTATAGTCTTAGAGATATCGTGATGAGTCAGTCAGTGGTATTTCGCTTATATATATATATATATATATAGATTATGGTATTTTCTGAAGGGGAGTATTTTTGATGACCATATGATGAATGTTGTTTTTGATTAAAAGGACTGTGCCCAGCCGTGATGGGTTGTTCTGTCTGGGCGATGGATAGTATAATTTGGAATTTTAAAAGTGTCAGGTTGGTTAAAATGGGTTTCCTAGACTCTAATAATATCGGGTTTGTGGGTGTCTATAAAATTTTGAAATTCACCTATTTTTCTTTTAATGTCGTTGGCATTACAACTGGCGATGAGAAGGGAAGAGGGTAGTTTTTTTTTTGGGTTACTGAATATTATGTCTAGAGGCTGATCATATCAGTAACTATACTGAATGGTGTTTCTAATTTAGAAAATATATCTATTTCTTTATTCATGAACACTGCTCCGATAGATTTGAAAAGATAGAATGTTTGAGATATTTTATTGAAATTGAATATTTGGAATAATTTTTTAATGTCATCCAGGAAGAGGAGGCTATTATTATTAATACCGTTGGGGGGAGTTTGGTTGAGGTACTTTGGGCTACTATTATTTTTCATACCTTTTTTCCTGTCTTCCCAGTAATTGTAATTGGTGGAGTGAGGTTTTTAAAATTGAAAGGATTTTGCCGGCATCTAGAATAGTTGGCTGCACAACTTCCACCACAAATTGCAACATTTAGATGGGCTATTTTGGAGCATTTTTAGTGCATGATCTGGTGTCGTGATTTCTGCGCATTTTAAGCGTTTGAATTCCTTTGTGCAGAAGTGAGAGTGGTGGAAGAAAGTTTGGCAACGATAACACTGATTGTAAAAGTACGAGGTATCTAATTTATTAATATTTAAGTTTTACTCTATCATCAATATTAGGGAAGTTTAAATGGTTAATTTAAAGAATATTCCAGAATAACTTCAAATAGAATTCAGAATTAAAGGGTTATGGAAAATGCGAAAACGTCCGGGAATCAGTGAGCGAGGGATCACCGAAGGCAATAGCCATAGTTTACGCGGCTCCTATTTTGCAGGTGAAAATTTATGTTCTCATCTTAATCAATATTTCAAAAATTCCATAACTACATTTTTCCATAATCAGTTAATTTTAAATCAAAATTAAGGACCAAAGCGAAAAACATCAGGGAATTTAGCAGATGAGGGCTGCTGAAATGTTGCCAACCTAGTACTAATCGCAACCTAGCCTCTTATCATTTTACTTTAATAAAATGATAAGAGGCTAGGTTGCGATTGGATGTTCCAGAAGCAGGCTAACGAAGCGATAACCTCATTGACTCAAGCCTTACAGGGGGCTGAACATCAGATTAGAATCCAAGCAGAATGCTCTAACACTAAATTTTTTCTATTGTCCGTGGGAAAGACAGAAGTTTTTTTTTAACTGAAAATAAATTTAAGTGCCATGCTTAATGCTAAATTTAAATTTTATTTGCTGAAAAGATTGTGTGATTTTTTTTAGCGTGAGGTGCATGATGCAGAAAAAGAAATAATTGTTCTGATCGTCATGTGTTTGTAGCGATCCTTGGTGAGTGCAAAAATCTTTAAAAAGATTAGAATGCAATTGAAAATTAGAAAAATTTAAACTTCAAAAGACTTTGATCAATTAACAAAGGTTTAATGATAATAGGAAGTTACTGAAAGCTAATGCGATGCACATCGTAGCATTATTTGGGAGAATTTAGTGTTTGAAGTCCTACGGTTACAATTTTAAAACGAGTAGGATTTGTCTAAGGAATTACTTTTATTGAATCTTCAGTCTTTTTAGAATTGGGAAGTATTGATAATTGTGGCCAAGAGAAGTTCTAAGCCTTTTCTGGGATGATAGCACTCCCAAATTCTTCACTGGGAGATTTTGAAATAATGCATTAGGGATTTGTGGAATCCTGTTGAAGAAATCTTAAGATTGCTTTTTAATGAACTCTAAAGGTGAAAAAAATTTTAAAATTTTTTATGCAGGACTTTGTTTTGGACAAACCAAGGACCATTACCTATTTTCCTAAGTTGGATATTTTGAAAGATGTGCAGTCATTTTAGATGTATATTTACAGCTGACGTCCAGATAGGAGAAGCATACAACATGATTGTTCTTAGTTTTGATTTATAGAGCAAAATTTTTTACCTGATCATCAGCTTACCCTTGCGAGAAATAAAGAGAGGGAAAAATTGGCTCATTCCGGTAGCCTGTTTTTGGACTTTCAGAATGTGGTGGGCGAAGGTTAATTTTGCGTCAAGAAATAACGCTACAGACCGGTTAATTGAAAATGGTGGCTGTTGGCAAATTGCTAGTGCTACGTTGTTCGCAAAGAGAAGTCAAGCTTTTTAGATGTATTGACTTTTAATTTTTGAGGGATCACTGTAAAAAATTAAGAGTTTTCCCATTGCTTCGACACGCCGAATTACGATTGGGTGCTTCAGATGAAACGCCACTTTGCCTTTGGCAGGCAGAAGGAGATGGGAGAAGCTAAGAGAGGGTCTTAGTTAGCGCACTGAAAAAACAAACTTTATCTCTGCGACATGAAATCCGTGGGAAATAGAGATGGAAATATTTTTCGAAAGCTAAAGATATTAATAATAAAGATTTGCTGTGCACGTTGCCATGCAATTTAGAAGCGCAAGTCCTTTACAATAGGAAGAAAAATTGGTAAGTAATTGAGTATTTAAAAAGGTTAATCAACTTTTGAAAATTTGAAAAATAGTGGTTTTAAAATGAAATTTTTTCAAGGATTCTAACATTTTATAACAATTACTTCAAGCTTTCGGAAAGCACAACATATCATTAATTTTGGGATAATTTTAGTATGATTGAGGTCCTACAAATTTTAAAACTTTAAAACGCATTCAAAACTCAATGAATTACTACTGCATTCGCAGTCTTTTGAGGATAGGAAAGTGCTGATATTTGTGATCCAGAGTAGCTTTGGATCTTTTTGAAGAAGATAGAATTTTGGCAGGGTATGCCGGTATGTTTTGGAGTAATTCATTAGGAATTTCAGGAATCGTATTGAAAAAAAAAATTACTGATTCCTTTTTAAGGAATTCTATCAATGGTTTTATTTTTTAATCTTTGTGTCGAACTCCATTCCGGACAAACCAAGAAGTATTTATGGTTTTCCTAAGATGAATGTTTTAAAAGATGTGCGATCATTTCAGATGGTAGTTGCTACGGCCGGCCAAATGTGTAATGCATACAACATAGTAATTTTCAATATTGATTTGTTAAGCAGAAGTTTGTGTCTGATCGCCATCTGGTTCTTGCGAGAAATCAAACGAGTGAGTTTTCTACTCATTCCAACTGCTTTCTGAGGAATAGACTGGAGGTGGAGGGAAAATGTTAATTTTGCATCTAGTAACAATCCTAGGTATTTATATTCAGTAACCCAGGGTATGGACTGGTCAGAAATGGTGACTTAAGGTAAATTTCCCATACACCGTTGTTTCGTAAAGAGGAGGCTGGCGCTTTTGAATTCATTGACTTCGATTTTCCAGGCAGCTGTAAGCAAGAGATATAATTCTGTGATCGATTTATAATTCCCCGGTTGGTGATGTTCTGGGTCATAATGACAGTTTCGTCTGCATACAAGGACAAAGGAATGTTTGTAGCCTTTGGAATATCGTTCATATAGAGGGAAAACAATTGGAGTGAAAGAATTTCCCCCGAGGGACACCACTGAGGATTAGGCGGGGGGGGAGACTGCATATTCTCCTCCCACTCAAAAACTGCGAGAGTTCAAATATGAGAGTATAATTTTGATGAGTTGTTCCGAAAAACCAAGTTGCATCAACTTGGAGATTAACCGATTGTACCAAATCTTAAGGAAGGCTTTGGATATGTTCATAAATAACCTATAAGTGGAGTTTTGAGAAGCCACCTTGAACTATTTCAGTGAATCGAAGTAACTGAACAAAATATAATATTCTTGCCTAAGCAGTGTTAGTTCAGACGTTTCAGAAGAACGAATTCGTAGGCTTAATACTTAGAGAGCTCAGTAAAAAAATTGGAAAATAATTTTGATGGTTTTCGGAGGTCTTGGAGCCTTAACAGTGCATCAACCCCACTACACGGCGGGTCTTTAGTGCCATCAGGATTCAAAACCACGAACGACAGAAAGAGCGCTGGACTCGAGTTCGCGATCATGACCGCTAGGTTACCACGGGCAATAGATAAATATGAATGGCTGTATATGAATTACGCATAATAATAAGGCATAAGCAGTCTCGTAGACGAAGTTATGGTAGTTCGTCATGGAATATATTTGTCAATGAATTTAACAATTCAGTGCTTTTCTTAATATATGGTTTTTAAATTGCAACTGCTTTTTCGTCTTCCCGAATCGCAATCGGATATCTAATAGAATGTCTTAAGTTCTTGTTTCTTTAATTTTAAACATCTGATTACATTGTAGGCAATAAAAGACACGTTCGAAGTAGTAAGTGTTGATTTTTTATAATATTGTTATCTTTGTTAACGAAAGTATAATGAACTTTTAATACTTTTTCAACAATATTTTTATTATTTATATTTAGTAAAAGTTTGAACTTCCAGACTCAAAGTTACAGTTTTGAGCCTAAATATTGTTACAAATATCAAATGTTGCTTCCCAGCAGTACTGATCATTTGGTTGCTAGGAGACGTTTACAGGCTATCTGGAAGCCAGGAATTCGACTTCCTGCCTTCGATACAAAACTTGGCTACTGGGCGACAAAAGGGCATCGCGAATCTTCAAGTAGGATTTAGTTTTGTCGAAAAGTTTCCAGAATAAGACCGAAACATTGGAGAACTTCCTATGTGATGTCATATCCGACTAGAAGGTACAAATAGGCAGAGCCGCTGATCGTCGGGGTTTTTTTGTCTTCCGGAGTGGAAGCGATGATCGTGCTTGCTTTGTAAACTGCGGTTTGTTGTTTTTTTTTTTTTTTTTTTTTTTCTTCTTTTTTCTTTTTTTATTTTTTTAGTGCTACAAATTTGTGCGAAAACGATCTTGTGGTCATCTGTGCTTCCTGTTTCTTTTATTTTAAAGAATAAATTACTATTTTTCTTGTATTCTGCTCGTCGGACTGTTCACATACACACACCGGACAATTTTCGTAACAATATTTTTGGGTTCATCTAAATTCCTAATTTTTCTCAGCATATATTTTAATGTAATTTTAAAAAGAAAATTAATTGTTCTCCTATAAATATAACTGTGACGCCCTGGTTGTACTTCCATCAACTAATTGGTACAACAGTAATTAATTCAGTTCACATTGGCAAGACTTAGTTAATAATTCAATAGATAGACCACGAAGCAAATAAAATTGGTTTTATTCGAATCTTCAAACATTCAATTTCTATATTATTATATATTCCTATATTATTATATGTTTTTCTATTTTATTATATATTTCTATTTTATTGTACATTTCTACATTATTATATATTTCCATAATATTATATATTTCTATACTATTATACATGTTCTTTATTATTTTATATGTTCTTTATTATTATATATATGTGGAGGTTGGCGTCGGTATATTGTCAAGAACCACGCTCATTTTAGGAGGAAAAATGTTTATTTACATATGAAAAATTAAAGAAAAAGACGGACACGCATTTCTGCGTGCTTACACCTCGAGATCTAACCATCTAATCTAAATTGAAAGTGGCGCTGCTGCAGTGCAGCGGGACAATTCCCACAATCGGCCATCCGACAATATCACCTGACCTCAGGTGAGCCAGTAAAAGTATAATTAAAACAATAATATATATGCATACAATATTAACAAAATAATAACACAATTGAAAATTAAGA
>BMAW01054425.1:530911-590293 GCA_019974015.1 Nephila pilipes
ATACTGTGTTACATGTTAAATATATAAAAAGAAATATCTATCATGTTACATTGAGAAAGCTTAGCTCTAAACATGCTTGTATGACTCGGTATGAGGATGTTTCAGGATCTAAATGTGTGTCGCGCCCACTAGCAGAACACCTTTAGATACACGTTAGTCATAATATTACTACATGGTGGGTTTTTAGTGGTATCGGGGCTCGATCCCACGACTCGATGAAACACGGACATAAAGTCCACGACCATTAACACTAGGTTACCACGGCCATTCCAGATTGAAAATAAAAGAGAGAGAAAAACTAAGATTTTTGTATCTCTATTACTAAATTGTATAATACAATACAAATTAAACACGAATAATCCCCTTCATTGTTGTTGTTCATGCTGATAACCTTAAGATTCTAAATAGTGACAGTAAGCTACATCGATCAATACCCGAGTCTAATCATTGAAAACAACATTTTTGCAAAATTTTTATTCATCAACATAACACTTTGTTAATCACCTTTAGGTGATAACGTTCCAACGCTTTCCAAATCTTTTTCCCCCAAATTTTTCGCAAGAAATCTTTTGTTGCGAGTAAATAGCGATAAACAGCTTCTGAATCATCGACTTCGTTGTTGCTTTGTTCCATCGAAAGCAATCCGTGACACTTGAAAAACCTTTTTCACTTTCACTTCAAAAACCTTTTCCTGGTCCGATCGACTTAAAATTTTGACACGTTTCAGCAAAGGTTAGTACAGACTGTACTGGTTTAATAGCGAGCGCCATCTCTGTTAGTCTCGGAAAGATCGATGTGTTATATTTAACCCTATTTTATTCTATATTAATATTTTATTAATTTTAGTTAATCTGTAGCATGTAGGGAAAAATATTCTGCTTGATTTGCTAGAAAATACATTAATCTTTAACAATATATAGTATGTTTTTTGATCTTCTATTATTATAGATATTAAAGCATCATTTTTTTTTCAATGCTAACTTCACATAGTATTAGAGAATTAAGACCCAAAGTGTAAGTATTTTTCAAATATTATAAGGCAAAAATTTGTTTGAAGTTATAGGATACACCCGTGTATAAATAATGATTATTTCATATTAAAACAACTACTTTTTTTGAATACAAAATACAACTTTTTATCTTTTAATGATAAATTATGAATGATGAAATATGTATGAAACATATTTTATTAGAAAAATTGATTTAAAAAGGTACAAGTATAATATTGTGCCGTTCTCAAGAGCCGCGTTGGTTAGTTGGCAGATCCGTAAACAAGCTCAAAAGGTTAAGTCTCGACTATTTACAGACCACTCCGCATCAGATGCAGATGGGTTTATGCAGTCCGAATCAAAAGACATCCTGTTTGAGTATTATGATATGGTATAAGACTGAAAAATTATAGAGTGCTGTCTCAGGCATCCTGATAATTTGACAGCCTGAAAACCAGAGAGTGTTGTTCCCGCCTCGAATTGCTCAAACTTTCTGATCGAAAATGTCTTAATTTCATAAGACTTCATCACAAACGAATACATTTTATTATTCTCTGTGTATCTAAAGTTAAAACGTTCAGATATAATTTTTCCCTTTAAGATTGATGGAAAACGCATGTCGATTACAGGTATAGCAAACAAAAATTTGAACACACATTATCACTAAGGATGGATTCAGACAAAAATGAGATAATACAATGCTTCTTTTCTGTATTACAGGAGAGTATATATTAATATTTGCATTTTTCTATTCAAAATGTATTCGCATTGAACCTATTCTTTTAATCCTAATCGAAAAATATCCAAATGTTTAGGTCGGGCAGAAATAGGGAAGTGTTAAGTTCAGCAACGAACTACCGCTTTTCACATTAACGAAGCTAAAAGCAATACGTAACTGAACAAGTACATCAATGCATGAGAGAGAGAGAGACTATGTATATGTAAACTATTTGCAGTTTTGAATTTTAGAAAGGTGTGTAACACCCAATTATTACTTTCTTTTCTTGTCAATTCTAAGCTTATTAAGAGATTCTTAAATTTACACAATCAAATGCAGAGAAAGTTGTTCACAAATAAGAATCAATGTTTAACTTTAACCTTTTTTTTTTTTTATCGTTGGTAATTGATCACTAACGCGTCTGATTCAACGTTTAATTACAATAAAGATTATTCTTCCCACCCATTCGGGCTCGAGTCCTTAGAAGACTTGAGGATCAATGTTCGAGTCTTAGATCCAGTCTGGAATCAAAGCTCCTTACTCCACGCAGGTTTGATGCAAATGTTTCACTTGATAATTTTAGCTCACTATCTTTATCACTCTCTAGACTACCAAACTTCGTTTTAAATACTTCACTACATATATGTACATTTCCTCAGTTCTATTAATTACAGTTCACTAATTTTAATCTAATCTATATAAGTCACTTTCATTCACTGGGAAAAAATTTTAAATTTAAATAATATCATTAAAAGACCCCAAAGAGTGTTAGTTGAAAGGAAAGTCGTGATAGAGCGCCAGTCATAAGTATCTGTCTTAAAGGAATGATAGACTAAACAGTGTTGAACAATTTGTTTCAGACCTTATGAGGTATTTTTCTTACATTTTAGATTAATTTAAATAGTGCTTCGACAAAGATTGAAAATTTATATAAGACAGTCTAAAAACTATATAATTCTTTTTATTAATAAAATTATTTTGAAACTTTCAGTTTGAAATATGGAACAAAAGTAAGCTTCTAATTGAGGAAAATAGGGTAAAAAAAGTGAAAAGTAAATGTAAGTAGCAACAAATTTAATTCGAAGACAAGTAAATTAATCTTAAATTCAGACATGACATAGACCAAATTAAATCTGTATTAACCATTGGAAGATGAAATGTTATATCTTCAACTGTTTGCCTATTTACATAAACAACTTTAAAAATGAGCGGGGAATCTCTTAAGAAATCGAATGATAAAAATAGAATAAAATCATACTAAATAAAGCAGTAAAAGTAAGAGTAGACCCCGCAAACTCTTTCACAGAAAAAAGTTAACAACAGCTAACAAAAAGCTGAGCAATAAAAAAAAAAATCTACCCATATTTTTTAAAAGATGAATCCAATATTATTTGTATGCATAGTAATTTCACACAAGCATATTGCTTATTTTTATGAAAATTTCTAAATTCGGAAATGGATTAATTGATTTCCCTCAAGAAGAAATAGAAAACTGGATTTTGTGATAATAAAAGCAGACAGGAATAAATTAAGATTAAAAGGCAAGTATATCGGTACTCTGCAAATAGTATCAAAATCTTAATAATTTAATCTCAAAAATAATTTAATATATCAAATATAATACGCAATCATAGATACCTGAGTGATTTTGTAAAGAAAGTGAAATATAGAATCAGAACTATGTTACCGAAAAAGATGTAATCTTATGTGACTTTATTGATTTAGACTCTTCATAATTAAATTTTCAAAAAGAAGTGTATTCACTTGTTTAAATTCAGGAAAAAACATAATTTCAGAATTAAATGTTAATATGCTGCAGTCTACTTACAGAAGTAATGCATTGCCACAATTATGGATTCAAAAACAAATTTTCAAGCGAATATGTTTTATATATATATATATATATATATATATATATATATATGGTAATGATTTCTCTTAACTTAATTAGTTTATTCTAATTTATTCTATATTTCTTTAACTATCACAGTAAGGAGTTCATCATTATTTAATGACACCATTCCATTTAAACTTTTAATTTACGCAATCACGTGATTTCCAAAAATGTTTAAATCGGCCTTTCACACGTTCTGAACTAAAATAGGTATTCCCTATTAGACAATTAGTCTCCATATAAAATACCTAAATATTCTTAAATCTATTACCATGTAATCCGAATAATCTTTACTTTAACTTCCTAAACAAGGAAAAGTTCCTCTCTCTTCTCTCCTAATCACTGAGCTGAGTGGACGTGTATTGCATCTACCACCGTTTCAGGATGTATCTGCCTCACTCTCGTACAAACAGAAATACACTGGTGAAATAAATTAAGACAATTAGAATTTTTTTTTATCGAATTGCATGAAAAGAACTGAACTGGAGGAAAAACCATTGTTTCTAGATAAAAATGCAAATCTTGTATTGAAAATACGTTAGCGTACACATGTGTATAGACGGAGCCAGCAGAAAAATAGGCTTTATAAGCGATAGGATGGTAAGACGAATTTCGTTCGCTAGCACACCTCGTCGAATTTCTTGATGTTATCTTGCAGCAAGCGGTTTAATTCACATCGGAACAGTAAAACTGAGTAACCACCAACGTTAAAATGATGAAATGAGGTAGCAAATTATGGGGAGGCTAGAAACAGGCCAATCGCAAGTCCAGATTTGCAGAGAGTTTAATTTAACGCCCAGCTTTGTGTGTAAACAATGGAAACAGTTCCAGGATACTGGATCCATCGAGAGAAAGCCTGGGCAAGGTCGTCCAAGAGCCATATATTTGGAGGGAGCCAGACCCTTTACCTACCCTCCAATGTCCGCGAAATCGACAATTATGGCGGTGGCGGAACCGCAAGTCTGGGCAGGCATCATGTTGGATGGCCGCACACCTCTCCATGTCTTTGACAGAGGCTATGTGACTGGTGTGATGTATAAGGATGAGGTCTTGGAGCCCTTTGTTTGCCTTTTCCAGGGTGCAGTGGGCCCCGAGTTCACCTTAATGGACGATAACGCGAGGCCACATAGAGCTCTTCTGGTCGATGAATTTCTCGAGAGTGAGGATATTCGCCGGATGGATTGGCCAGCCAGGTCTGCAGACCTCAATCCTATAGAGCATGTCTGGGAGGGCAATTGCAACTCGCAATCCCCCTCCGAGAACCCTCCAGGAACTGAAAATAGAGTTGGTGAATGAGTGGGACCAATTACCACAGGCACAGATAAACTGCATTATTTCCAGTATGACATCACGCTGCAAGGCTTGTATAGCTGTAAGAGGGAACCATACCTTCTATTAACCGATTTCTTTTGTGCATTCTGCAACCTCTGTTTCAGACTCCCGTGAGTGTTACGCACAAACATGTGTGTCTATTATAACTGCTGAATGTTTATTTTGTTTATATTATATCAACCTATGTTCACACCAAATTTTATTAAAATCTGTTCAGGAGATCGTAGATAAAATATGAAAATTCTCTTAATTTCTTACACAGTGTATATTCGTTTCTCATAAAATTACGTTTCCTCTTTGTACCATAATTGCAACAACAAAGGACAAAATATTTACTACAAATTTCCACACATACACATATATATATGAGAGTACGTGCTCCTTCTGAACTAAACCTTACTAAAAAAAAAAGAAAAATTACAAAATCTTTCTCTTCTGTTAGAGTGCAACTTATCTAATCTTATCAGAAAATCTGTGAGGAAAAAAATTCCATGTATTTGAATTGCAGATTCCACAGTTAGCAACTCTAACAGAATTTGTCTTTGTGATAAGATAAACCCTTCTTTTTTCTAAGGAAGCGGAACCAGGACTTTTGTTATTGAAGTCGATTTATGTGAACTTTGTAGTTAATAGCACGTAGGTTTTCAAAAACTATGTTGTGAAAAAAAATAATTTCTACTTGTTAAATTTCGAAAGTGAAGTACCACTTTAAGAGTTGGCCTCGTTACTTCATTGTAATTCAATCTGATGAAATAGTTTACCAATAGATTGTAGTGTAACCTAATGCAGTGGTTCCAAACGGGTTGGTACTGCCTCCCGGTGCATTTTGAAGAAATCTAAGGGCGTAATTTTAGTATTATAGTGTTTCGTGTTTTTCTTCTTAAAGCTAGATTATTGCTTTTAATTGCATGGAATAGAATGCATTTGAAAGAGTGGGGAGGGGGAATATTTTTCCTCGTGATTCCTTTCTTTATATGAATTTTCAAAAGTATTTTTTTAGTATTTATTAAAAATCAGAAAACTCACAACAACATATTGATATCATGAATGAGAGTCGTTTTTCTGTTTCTTTTCTTTTTCTGGAAAGGGAGAGGTGAATAATTTTTTTTTCTAGAAGGGGCGGTATGCCAAAAAAATGTTGGGAAGCTATGCTTTAGTGTGATGGTGATTTCCAGCAGGAATTAAATCTTTAATTTTGCAATCTGCTTTCCTCTCATTGTTGATTCCTCTAATATTTCGTGGTGGTTCTTTGCAGCCACTTTCGCCGATGATGATTATGATTACTCTGAGGAGGACAAGAAGCCTTCGTGTGATCCGAGCACTTGCCGCCCACCCAACTGCAGTTGCTTCGGCGCCCTTCCTGATATACCTCTGGACAGTCGGCCCCAATTCGTGATGGTCACATTCGACGATGCCATGACTGTGGCCAACGTGGACACCTACAAACAAATCGTACGCAAGGGTCGCTTCCAAAAGGACGTTAAGGTGACCTTCTTTGTCAGCCACGAGTACAATGATTATACGATCACGCAATCCTTCTATTCTGAGGGTCATGAGATAGCAGTACACACTATCAGGTAAAGACTTTCAGAAATAAATGTATATTTTTGTTACAAAAAATAGTATTTGGTTTAAAATTAAGATGATATTGTACTTTTGTCTTTGCACAATAACACATACTTTAAGCCGTATTATATAACTACTGGAAGTATTTCCACTTTGAAAATTAGTAGTCGAAACAAGACTCTCTTTGAAATTTTTCTTTTCAAAATGTAATGAAAAATAGCAGAAACCCAGAGATGCTGGGGAAGACCTGTACAAATTATAATGGTCTGATTTTCATAAAAGATAAGTTTCGAATTTTTAAAATGAATTAATAACTCATCAGTGTATTTTCCTATTTTTTAAAACACAAGTCCATAATTATTACTAGAGCTTTCCAATTCTATCAGTAGCTCTGTGAGAGGCAAATGCAAATAATAATCCGGTAAATATGTCATTCGATTTTGATAAATGGAGTAAGAGAAATTGAAGTACTAACTATGCATCCAGAGAATATACAAAATCAGAAAAAGGCTTAACAACTAATTAGATTTGGCTCTAATATAATCGCCATGTAATTGGCAATTATGTAAGCGTAGGATAATCATTTGCTGAAGCAGGTAGTTATAGTAATTGAGGTTGTATATCCTACAGAAAAAATGACTTTGTAGCAGCAAAAGTTATTCGATAGTTTAAGTTAAATAAAAAAAATTGCGCTTTTTGGATAAAAATTATGAGATGATCTCTCAAGTTTCCAAATCGAAGTGTTTGTGAATCTGTAATATATCAAAATAACTAATACAGTTGTCATTCTCATGGTGCAATTAAGCTTATTAACTGTAATCTTAATATGACCAAATAAGCTTAAAAATCGTATTATGATCAAAAGAAATCTTAATAGGATCAAATAAAAAACATTCATATTCATTCTATCACCTAGCATTTCAGGGAACCAAATAAATATATTGGAGCTGATACACTTTACAGATGCGAATATGTCAGGGTTAAAAGTCTTCGCTTTGGCGCAATGTAGAAGTTTAAGAAAATGGGATGTCAACTATTCATTGGTATTCAATTCATATTATATGACATGGCTGAAAATAACGAAGTTCATCGCTAACAGCTTTTGTGTTATTTCTGAGTATGACGTTTCTAAGCAATACTTCATCTATCAATCAATCAGAGCACCTAAACAAGAAACTAGTGACTGTATTCTCTTAAATGAAGATTAATCATATATTCCAATCATTTTTCAATGCATATATAAGCGCACAAACACCTGTAGAATATAAAATTGTTCTGATTTTGTTTAAATTGTGAAATTTTGGAATAAATGTGTTTTTAAAAGGAAGCATCTAATCTGTTTCAACAATATTTTCACAACGAAGAGCTAATAAATTCTGACGTTCAAAAGTCTCAATCGGTATTCATTTTATTTAAATAAATTTTCGTTTGATGGGCATATGATCATTGTAGTTTATTTGTCAAATTACAGTAATGATCCACAATGTATGTTTCATATATGATCCATTGACTTATATTTTTTTCTCTTTATTGTCAGAACAAATGATAGTGTCTATATCATATTTAAAGAATGAATTAAGAGTTATCTGAATTAATTAATTGAAATTTAATGATAGTAATGTAAGTCTCTCCCTCTGTTTTAAAAATATCAAACGTCCTCTTAAGGAATCATAAGCTCATCAACATTTATTATTTTTGTAACAACGTCCAGGCTGTGCCTTTCATGTGTTGTACCGTTATGTGAATTGATCAGTTTTTGTCATATTCAACTGCATATGTTGCTCGAAATCGGCTTCTATATTTCATTTTTTCAGTCACGAGAGCAACACAGACTTGTGGCGTTACGGCACACCAGAAAGATGGAAGCGAGAAACAGTGGGCATGCGCACCATGCTCTCAACCTACGCGGGCATTCCTAAAGTGGAGCTCGCGGGCCACAGAGCACCCTTTCTACAGACAGCGGGTGACGTCACCTTCGAAGTTTTGAAGAAGGAGGGATTCTTCTACGATTCCTCCATGCCCAGTAGGAACTACATGGATCCTCCCATCTGGCCTTATACACTCGATTACGGGTATTCGCAGGTATTCTTGTTTCTCATTGTTTCATAATTGTCCAACGAAAATACTAGATAATGACATTAACTGGAAAAATATCAATGTTATATCCAGACACATGATACTTAATATATTTTGCATTATGATTTCCGAAATCATCCTGGTATACTTGCTTTGCTACACCGCTAGTGAATAGAAATATTTTTTAAAAGCTAAACGTTCATGTTGTCTCAAGTCCGAAATACGTAGCATTCTAGAGTTAAAATTCGACCAAAACACTATACTCTAGAAAAATAGATAAAGTTTTATCTAGAATACATAGAGACTGGAAATTAATTTCTCTGAAACATGTTTCAAAGATTACGATTTAACAACAGAAAAAATTGAATTCTATCACGATCGATATGTCATTTTTATTATCGATTAAATTACCGTAATCTGCTTATAATAATTGTTTTTTAATTCATGTTGAACAATTATTATCTTCCTTTATGGCTCCGGAAAACGAGATTCGCTTAAATCTGTTACGCATTTATTACGGTAAATTTTATATATATATATATAAAAAGGAAACCAAAGCTTACAAACAGAGCCCCTTCTGTCATGTTTTGTTATTGCTATTTCGTATTCTTATATCTTCATGGGAAAAATTACATCATGACCCAAACTTTAAAATTGAGCACAGTAGTACCTCTTGTATGAGACACCTCTATTTAATGAACAATTCTGTTGGTCATGGTCCCTTTGAATAGTAAATGTATTTACCACTTATTAATGGACACCTCTAATTAAGGAACAAAACGTCTGGTCCGTTGAGCATTTCCTTATTGGGAGGTACTACTGTATTTCATTTCACATGAATGAAAATGCCTTTCAACTATCAATTGCAGGACTGTCAAATTGAGCCATGCCCCAATGGACGCTTTGAGGGGCTGTGGGAAGTACCTATGGTGCAATATCACCGCTTTTCAAGAGAGGGAGACTTCTATTGTTCCATGCTAGATGCATGTACGCCTCAACCTGTAACAGCCTCGGACACCAAGGATTATCTTATGAAGAACTTCCTTAGGCACTATCGTTCCAACAAGGTAAGATTAGTACAAACAACAGAGATTAGAATACAAAAACTTGCTGTTAAAGACGGAAGATAATATAATAGAATTTAAGCTATAAATTGGAATGTGCATCCCCTTAACTAACTACTATGGCATCATGCCCTTTGTGCAACAGCGAGATAGCCGGTTAAATCAAATTTTCCGGAAAATCTCTTTAGAAAAAGAATTGGAGGAAATCACTAATTATGATCTGTAATCACTTTGTTTAGTTCAGTGATTCTTAAAGGGGTCGGCAACAGTGGGAGTTGATGAATTTAAGGAGAAGTATTTTTTGTCCGAGACAAATTTAGAGGCGTTAAAGACCAGCTACTGTCTCTGAGTAACTAATACTCGCAAGATTGCGCTGAAAAGCTTGATTAATACTAAAATCATTGAATGCACGTCTTAACAAATAGTTCTAAAAGTCTTTTAAGCAAGAACAGACGTATTAAATTAAGTATCCATAAATTATAATTTTATTCCTTATACCATTCTGAGTAGTACATTAACCTTTGGCTAGTATTGTCCTTATTTTTCTCTCAGTATATAATATAGTATACTTCATCCAAGAGGGTCGTCATCAAATCATTGTTTGAATAAGTGGATTATGACAAAAAAAAGTAGGATTACGATGGGTTGCATTGCTGATTATAATAAAAGGCGTATTTTACGATGGGTTGCATTACTGATTTTAATAAAAGGCGTTGTTTTGTTTCACGAAGGAGGTTGGTAGTCCCAAAATAATAATAAATAAATAAACAAATCGTGAGAACCTATGGTCTAGTCTGCAACAAACACATTTCACTGACTCGCTTTTTGTTACAAAATCGCATTTTTAATTCTCAATCAATATCTTCTAAAAAATATCCAGACTACTTTTTTTTAAAATTTTTTTATCCGCTTTATTACTACCAGTTAGATGATCATCGCACGTAACATCAGCACAATGCTTACATATAGTTGAGTTAAAGACGGTTAAGTTGATGTTTAGGGTATTTTAAAACTTTTAAGAGTAAGACTGATTGCTTTAATAATTCGAAACTTATACTTGGAATTATTGAAGCAGTCTTACTCATTAGTAAAAAAAAAAGTAACCGCTCTTTGAGAAAACATTTTGATTCTTTTTTTTTTATGCATTTTTTTAAATCGGCATTCCAATTAATTAACAGTGTTATTATTAAGGATTTTTTTTTTTTTACTCTGAAATTATGACTATCCGTCCTCAAATACAATATTCGAGAACTCAAAACTGATCAGAGATAATTTCATTAAAACAAAAGTATAGCTTGCTAGAAAACACTTCCTGAAGTCCAACCAATGAGTTTACTCAAGACTTTGTTTTATACCCTCATTGAACTACAAAATAGGCAAAGAAAAATAATAAAAACATGTACTTTAGATTCGTTATGTTTAATTACATTTAATTAGGTGTTCAAAGCAATATAGTTAGTTACGATATAGAAAGAAATATGTACAACAGATAATAAGTTTCTCAGAGTCTTACAACTGTGATGCGATACCTGATGTTTCATTTTAAAGCAAAATTCTGCTAACAAAATTTTTTAATAAAAATATATATATAATTAAGTGAAGAGAGAGCAGGGTTTATACAAAGGTTTTGTTTACATAATTCCTAATTTTAAGCGACTAAAGGAGGGGAATAAAAATTTAACTTTCTCCCCTTTAACTGGCAGCTAGAGGAGTAACTGCACCCTCCTTCCAATCACAGCTCAGGTTTGGCAGTCCCCATACTGGATAAATGCTTGCCCGTACTGATAGATTCTCTTATCTATTATTTTTAAATTTTCAGCTCTAAACACGTTTCTCCGTAAGAAATGTAAGAGAAACAATTTCAAAAGAGACTCCGTAAGATAGTTCGTGAAATCTTTTAATAATATATTTTAATATTACAATAATATTACTATTTTTATTACAATATTGTAGTATCAATATTTAACATAATTATAATATTTATTAAAAAATTATGCAGTTTTTAATATAACTAAATAATAATAGTAAACATATGTATTATGTTTATTATTATTATTTAGTACGTATGTATATGTTAATAATAATAGTAAACATATGTTATACTATTATTAAGTACTGTACATTTCTGCTTCCGTTACTAATGATGTCAAAAATATTTTTCTCATATTACTTTAAATATAAATGGAAATAACTAAAATCTGCTAAGCTAAAAAAATTATACTCTTGAACAGGAATCTTACCTCTCATGAATCGATCAGAACAGGTTAAGCTTCCGTAATCAAGTCTTTAATGCTTGAAATATTATCCATATATGGTTATTTTAAATAATATTCTGAACTTTAAATTAATTTTATTCTTAATTCTAATATTTGTAAGTTAATTCTTAATTTGGAGAAAGTGAGAGTGGATAGATAATATGGATATAAGTTTTTTTTTTTTTTTTTTTTTTTGGGAAATGAAAACAGAGGAACAGCAATAAGATCAAGCAGTAGAAAGATACCAATTCCACCATTACTGCAACAAGGACATAGGATAAAGGAGCTTATTAATCTTGAATTGCCGTTCAGAGGAGAGCCAATAACTCTAATTCATTTCGCAGTTCCCTTAAACAAAGCAATAGGCGTAACTTTCAACCTGAATAGCATAACTCGTTTTCTTAATTACAGTATTGTAAAATTTATTGTGTTTTAAAAAGTGCCAAATTTTGTCACGACTGCATGCAGTTTGAGCCTCATGGCGCAAAGGAAATTAATTATACGGAATTAAGCTTCAAAAACTGAAAAACGAATTAGAAACCTAGCTTAGGTTCCTTAAACATGAAATGATAGAAACTCATGTTCGTGCTATGTCAATGTAAAAGGAACGAGAAACTCAATTTAGAAACTTTTACTTTCACATCAGCAATACTAAATGAAAGGACTCTTGAAAAGCATCGTTGCAAGCGTAAGTCAGAAATGTAAGCAATGCAATTATACTAGAAGTCAAAGTACTCGTTCTATTAAAGAATTGAATATAGAAGAAGAGACTGACAGAACTTAATATTCGTAAATGTTTTTTGGATTGACGTTAAAGGAAGATAAAAACTCTCAAGAATGTTTAATTTTCATGTTTAAGAAAGCAACAAGTATTTCTGCTGACGTACAAAAAAAGATTTTAAGGTAGAGACTATGAACAAAAAGATAATGAAAGATATAATGCCGGAGATATGCCTTCATTTACCCAACTGGAAAAAAAAAAGATAGGAATAACAGGAAAAATATTGCAATTGCAATTCGTTATATTAAGAATGGCAGAGTTTAAGAGTTCCTTCTTCATGTAGTAACAACAACAGATTGGACAGTAAATCTTTCAGAGATGCAACAATATGATGCTTGAAAATGGGCCGGATACTTCCGGTCATCAAATCGATAGCTAGATAAAGAGATATAGTTGGTGGTGCTAGTATAAAGAGCTACAAGAAAAGAATTTAAAAAAAAGAGAGAGAGAAATTGTTTTTAATATTTACTGTATAATCACAGATTGTAATTAGTAGTTGTTAAAACAGAGTTTGAAATAGCAGAAGAAAGGAAACTTTTTGATAAATATTCAACGCATTGCAAAACTTTTTTCATAGAGGAAAAATTGCATCATTTTATAAAGGCAGAACCATAGCGTATCTTCTGGAACAGTATTAAAACAGGATACATAGCAAATGCAAAAGTACTTTTGTCAAACCATGAAAAAGTATTTAGAGCCAAAGGAAGAGAGCATTTTAATGGAGTCAAGGACTTGGTTTGAAGACTGTAATGATGTAACTTGAGTTGCGCATTCTATTATTTACTTTTTGGTTTCACTTTATTATTATTTACTTTTTATTAGTTTTCAAGAAGAAAATGTGTTGACTGCTTTACCAGATGATAACGATAAGTTGGTGCTCACTTTATACCTTTTGGTCTTTGACTATAAGGATAAGCGACACATTTGTAATAATTATATGTGTAAAATAATAAATCAGTGAGTTTCGAAAAGAACAACATTGCTCTTCTCTGCTGAAGGAAACTGAAGATCTTGGACCAAAAGTAACGCGAGGGCTTCTGGAACCTCGGTCAAGTGACGAGGACGACACCCGAGCATTTACCTCCCTCTCCAAACTTTCCCACCACGCCATTAGGAGGACTTTGAATTTAGACAGATTTAAAGTGCATCATCCTCAGCTACACGGTGGGTTTTTAGTGGCATCAAGGCTCGAACCCACAACTTGACGAAAACCGCCGGCCGTGAATCCGCGACCAGACTGCCGCGGCCACTAAGTCATCTAGAAGTGTGTCATTCACGATCGCTTACGAAACATAGTAAACCCTATAAAAAAAAAAGAAAGAACACTGGAATACTTCGGGGTCATTGTCCACGTATCTGATTTTTTTCCTTTTCACACATTATTTGGATGTGCTGTCATAGTCGACTTCAATGGCGCAAGAGCCAAATTCGACTAAGCTGTGGAAAACAAGGAATACTTGTGTTCTAGACGTTAGCAGATAATAGATATGACAAAGGGTAGAAAATAGAGAAGAATCGCTAGGTATCTCGGGGGCGTGCCATCTGTGTTTATCAAAAGCGTGAACCCCATGAGAAAGAAAAAGATCAGTAGGTCATTTCGGGATCTTAATTCCCAAACTTACCTAAAGAAGACAAGCCCCCGAGGGAATGCGCAGTTGTTATGCACTTTGGATTTTCAGTTTTTAATTCACTGGAAGCCAAAATTTAATAAATTGAAGCTTCATAACAGTTTTTTATGAGATTTTTTCCCCCTTAATCCCCGTTAACTGAAATCGGCACAATGGCCACGTTTGGCAGAGCTGCGCCAAGTATTCGTTAATATACTCATAACTAAATGTGTCACGTAAATAAATATAACAAATGCAAATCTGTAATCTAAATACACGGTGAAAGAAGGAGAAAGAAAAAAAAAAAAGGTAAATATTAGTTGAGATAAACAAACGTGTTGAATATAGTCAAGGATCGTTTGGGCTTTCGATGGGAGCGTAATTCATGTTTTCCAGAAACTGTAAACTAACTCCATGGGAAAAATCCCCCCAATAACATTACAGAAATGTTTGATTCGTGAAAGTAGGGAGTCTAACGTATTATCGCAATTAAAAGTTGTTTGAAATGCACGTCTGTTTATAAATTCCTTCCTTACTTAAAAACATACCCCTGTCACACACAGAGAGATATTTTACAATACGTAGATGCAAGTCTCCGACATATTGAACCTGATTTTTTAAAAAAAATTATGAATACCACTTAGAAAAGTTGTATTTTTGTGTGCATTAGACTTTTAGTTAAGATGGAGAGATGCATCAGACAAAAAATCTTATTCAAATACTTTTAGAAAAATTAGTTTCAGAAATGCTGCTCCACACATATGAAATCTATATTTCTTCATTGCAGGCTCCCTTTCCTGTGTTCCTGCACGAGGCGTGGCTCCGTGAGAAAGAACGTCTGCTCGGTTTCATGCAGTTCTTAGAAGAGATCCTGCAGAAGCCTGATGTGTTCGCCGTCACCGTCCGGGACGTCGTCGAGTATGTTAGAAGACCCGTGCCTTACCAAAGGTTCACTGAGAGGGATAGACCTGAGCCTCGGTCTTGCAAAAAAGTCGAGACATGCTCTTATAAAGAGCCATTGCGCATCATGCGAAGCTGCTCGCCCTGCCCTGAGTATTATCCATGGGTGGGTACTCCTCTGGGCAAGATACCACCCAAAGACTTCCCCAACTGACCCCAGCTTCCTCTTTTTATAGACATCTTGGCCCCAACATTTTTGTTCAGAAACTCGAACAGATGGTTAGATATTTTGTTTCTGTCTCTTGCACTCGTGAAACAAACAACGGAACTTTTCTGTTAAGTTTTTTTAATATTAACTCGCATTTTTATTCAAGGCAAAATACTTTTTCTGTTATTTGTGTGTATGTAGACCTAATGAAATTTCAACATTAAAAGAAAAATATTTCTCATCGCTTATTTTAAAGTCTTATCCTCAAAAGTCCTTGTTTTCATTGTCCTTTTCTTTAAGTCTATTTTTTTTGTCTAATATTAAAATATTGAGACCAAACTTATACTTTTTTTTTTAGGTAAAAAAAATGTTTCAAAATAAAAATAAGCTGATATGGCTTTGACACATGATTATGTGTCATGCTGCATCTTTATAAATTTAATAAAAATGAAACTTTTTTAATGAAAAATTTATTCATTATTAAATTATAAGAAAAGTTAAGCATTTCTCTTATACTTTAATAACTTCCCATAAATCAAAAATAAAATTAATCGTTTAAATATAAGTAAGATATATCGAGTATATTATGTGAATGAAAAATGGCTAGCTTATGACAAAAATTAGTAGTGTTTTAAAATATGCTACATTAGAGAAAACAAGTAAGAAAATTAATATAGGAATAGACTTCCAAACTTTCCAGTTTGAGTCCTATTTTATGCTAGGTCAAAGAACTTACTTAAAAAAAATTCTTTAATATTATGTCATTTCAAACTCTTAAAAGACCCCTACTCATTTATTATAAATATTATTCAACAACTCAAGGGGGAGGGGATTGTGCATTCAATTTTAACGTGGAACATAATTGTTGAAACCTAGGTAAAAATATAAAATTCATTTTAAACTTTTGATGAAATGAAACAAAAATCAAATAAAAAATATTAAGCAATTACTAATTAACTAATTAGTGCACTACATATATATAATTTAAAAGAAAACTTTAAAAACTTAGAACTGAAATAAGATAAAATCAAAGTTTATGAATGGTTGTAAAACCATTTTTTTTTATACAACTTGAAATAATAATAATAAAAAAAAAACATTTTTACTAACTTAATTTTCTTATTTGATATATTTCAATTTTTTGAAAGCACTAAACATATTTTTAATTACTACCTTGTAATGCCTGGTTCACGGTTTCAAATATCAGTTTTCCTATAACAAGCCAAATTTTCTACATGCCTTCTTTCCTTTCGATCAAAGTCTGGAAATGTTTGTCAGGCAATTCATAATTACGAACAAATATGGGTAACTTTTAAGGGAATTTAAAGGAGCTAACAATTTCCTATGAAAAACTCACTCATATTTACACTCTCTTTGAAAAGTAAATGTTTATTCTCAATGTTTTAGACATATCTTTTTAAGCAAAAATAATAAATTTCATACAGAAAAGCGGAATAAATAATGAAAAAGAACTGACAAATTAAAATACACACAAAAATTAAAATAAAAAAGTTTTATTTTCCATTTACAACAATTTTTACACAAAATATATAAATAGAGCACCACAAATTAATTCTCTATGCATATTATACAATTTTTACAAAATAATCTACAGAACAGAGAGAAAAAAACTAACATTAACAATAACAATAAAACATATAATTTTTACATGATGCTTATCAGTTAAACCATTCATTTACATTTTTCTTTAAAAAAATAAAGCAATCCTTTTATGTTCACAGTAATAGTTAAAATACTTTTTCAAAAATATCACATCACCTAAAGGTCTCATAACTTACATAAACAAATTACCTGCGAGAGGAAATATAAGATTTGAAAACAATCATAAATTAATGATTACAATTAATTAAACACAATATTCCTGAAATTATTTTTGAAATTTGAGTTCTATTTCAGTTAAGAATATAATGTATGCTTTTTTTTTTATTATTATAAATGGAACACTTATTAGGGAAACATATAAAGATAAACAGAACACTTATTATAAAAAAAAATTAACTAGAATACACAAAAGAATTTCAATAAAAATAATTTAGATATTTAAATGAAATAACTTAAATGCATTTTCTAAGTAAGGCATTTTTATTCACATAAGTTCTTAGCCTAATATATATTATTCATAATAATAAAAAAGTGAATGACTAAAAATTTTTTTCGTACAGTTGAAAATAAAATTATTCAAATATTGAATGTTTTATATACAATGATATTGTATGACATTGTGAATTCAGTTCAAAATGTTAAATAAATTACTGATATGAATTATAAATTTCTTTAATCATATTCCATATTTAAGAATTCCCTGTTTACAATTTCATAATTCAATACAGTTGATTTTATATAAACATATAAAGAATCTGCATAACAGCTTATACAATATTCTGTATTTGATTCTGTGTGTAGAAATTCTACGCTGAATTTAACTTAGTTTTAAATTACAAAAACTAAACAGAAACATTTTTATATACAAAATATTCTTTTTAGTTCCTTTATCATATCAATACATAATATATTACATCACAAAAAAAGATTTAATTAAATAACAAAGAAAAACAATGTTTTTCCACAATCATAAGAGGAAAATGCTCACTAAATGTAAATCTACACCAAACTGTTGTTCATAAACAGTAACCCACAAACACTGCATCATAAAATTCAGCATGAATAAAGTTTTATTCATTTGTATATAAATATAATCATTATAGTTTATTTTTCTTCAAAAATCATTTACCAACTATATTTATAAATTTTAAAAACCAAAATTGATTAGCAATTTTCAGATAAACTAATTAAAATTAAGAAAAATATGCAAGAAAAGACATTTTATTCTTTAATTATACAGAAAAAAAAAATAACCTTTTGAACAAAGTCTCATCTCATAAAATAGTACAGTTCTGAAGATTTACACAGAATTAAGCGTTTTGAACAACAACAACAAAATTCCCAAAACTATTTTGTTTACCTGTATTAAAAATATAAATAAGAATTTCTAAATAATTTATATTTTCTTTTAAACTAATATTATAATCCTAATTTAATTTTAACAAATACATTATTTAGCATTTTTATCAAATACAACAGTTTCTATTTTCCTTAGTATTTTTGTTTCAACATATTTAAGGTTACAGACTATCCTGTTTTTGACAGACATAAATGCTTTCTAAAAATTCTGGTCAATGTTTGTATTTCTTAACAAACTCTTCAGGATGTCCAGTAACAAAATTCTCAGTAACTTACATTTGTAATAAATTATATATGACATGATTATAGTTGAGTCATCATAGGAATTTCACAACTACAACAAGCTATAGGAATAAAATTTAAAAGATTCTGCTTTGCTTTAAGTTTTTCAGATCATATGAACAATTTCAAGAACATCTAACTTTAAAAAAAAAAAAAAAAGGATAAACATTGTTTTTACACTATACTGAAAGATGTTGATAATTTATTTTAAAGGAATATGAACATTAGATAAATAAAATAAAAAATAGAAAAGATATTAAAAAACATTTTTAAAGAAAAAAATCTAAATTAAAGAGCATTTTTAAATAATAAAAATTAGTTATTTTTTCATGAAGCCAGAATAATCATTAAGAAATGATCACAACTGGTAACCTTTAATGTTATGGAATTCAGCTGAGAAAGAATTCATTTATAATTTCAATAAATGCTTTTATTTATAATTTTTTTTAAAAAAGCATTCATTTTTAATATTTGTGGATTATTTACTTTCATCTAGTTTCTTACACTTTTTTTTTTTATTTACCTTTAAAATTTTTAATTTTTCCTCAGTTGAATTTTAAAAAAAAAAGAGAAAAAAAAAAAAAAAAAGCTTACAATAAAATCAAACAACTTCAGAGTAGTTGATGAATTTAGAATAACAGTATTTGATAATCATAAACAAATTATAATTTGTGGTTTGTAATAAAATCCATTAACATAAATAATGAACTTGCCAGGAACATATGAAGTTGCGAGTTGTTTGCAAAGTTATTATACTAACAGTTATTCACTTGCATAGATCATCCACAAATTCTTTATTTTCCTCACTAATTAATTCCTTTATGGTTTAAAACTCATTCACATTTTTCATACATAAAAAATACATTTATAAAATGTAAATATAACATTGCAGATCATGATGGTTTGGACATTGTTTCAACAATTTCCCTTATAACTGTGTATGTTCCAATGATACTACCAAATATTCCAAAAACCATAATGAAAACATCTTTTACAATCAATATCCTCAGCTTTTTTTTACCTAAAATATAAGTTGAAAAGTATTATAGAATGATAGAAACACACACATAGTTAGAAATATTGAATCACATGGAAAGAAAAATTTATCATGAGGTGATGCCATGTTTCCAATTAAGACATTGTTTCAAAATGAAAATGTATCAAAAGATGTAGATTCTTTTAAAAAATTACTTTGCTATAAATACTGGAAACTCTTTAAATGATAATTCAAATTTTGAATAATAATAATGTACATAACTTATTTCTATTTGTTTCACATTTTTAGCAAAATTTGGGTACTTTAGAAAAATGATTTAATCTCAAGAAATCTTAACATCACTTTTTAAAAACAGTATATTAAAAATATGGAGCATAACTTCCAGAGACCAAACTATATTTGATTCCATATAATTTACACTAAAATAAAATATTTATTCCTTTTGGATCTAATTAATTTGTAACTCAACTTGAATGAGTTCGATTTTGTCAAATTTTGATTATATTTTCAAAAACACTTTTAGCGTAGTAAAAAAATCGAAAAAGTACTTACTGATATTGGAATTCCATACTGTACAAAGTTCAATAATAGGGGGAAAGATGAGAGCTAATGAACTACTTGCCAGTGCTCCCACCAATGAAATCAACAGATCCAAGTTAGGAATGGCTATAGCCATCAGAACTACAAATAAAAAAATCAATTACTTATATTTCTAAAAATGATACAGTGCAAAAAAGTTTAAAATAAATAATATAATAAGTATGAATTGTCATGGATTCATTAAAATAATATAACAACTGGTTTGTAGAATTGGATTTTGGAAAACTCCATAGGTTTAACATTATGCTAGAAAATTCACTATGAAGTGTTGGCAGAAGTTTTAATCTTATCATTATTTGTCCAAACTTTCAAAAATATGCTTTGTTGATTTGAGCCAGAAATTACGCACACATACAACAGTGATGCGAATGGTGCATTTACGTACTATGGCTTATTAAAGTACTAGTCTAAAAGATATTGGGAATAAAAAAAAAACTATAATGTATACCAATATCTACTTTTGATGTAGACTGGTCTTGGTTATAAGACAGTAATAATTATTTGTTGAAACACCTGTTCAATGATTTTTATATTAATCAAGTTTCTCAGTGCATTCTTGTAAATTTTATCCAGGAGGTGGAAGTTGGTCCTCAACACACTCTAAATTTACCTTGGATCAAAAATGCCCCTTAGATCTTTTCAATGCCAATCGGTGGGCAATAACAATTTCATTGAGAATCGCTGATCGAACTTATTTGGGTACATCACACATTGTAAAATCCCAAATGCATGTTGAAGTCATTTATAACCATCACAAGTTTAATAATATAATTATACACTATAAGCATGAATCTACTATAAAGAATACTTACATGTAATAAAGACAAGAAAGGTTCGAAGAAAAAGTTCGAAAATTAGTTGATCCCTGCTGCTGAACCTTTCTAGATTGAACTTTTTCTTTAGGAAAGGCCAAATGATAGATATAGGCACATAAAGTTGAAGGGCATATGACAGGAATATAGCCAAAGCAAACATCAGACGAATTATTTCACTTACTCTGAAATACAGAACAAGTTAAAAAAAACTCAAAAAATGGTAAATATTACAATATTAAAACAATAGCTAACATCGAATAAGGAGGCAAATTGCTAATATAGTAACGAATAACAAAACATGAATATTCCAACTAGAAAGAGATCAGTTTATTAAAAAAAAATCATCAAGCCCCTCTCACCTTTAAATTATTGCAAACAGAAACGAGAAATATATATCTTAAATAAAGTGAAAATGTAAAATATACATCAACAAAAAATTAAGGCAAATAAAGCACGACAAGTAGGAAATGAAAATAAATAAAATATTTTAACTATTACTGAATACAAATTAAGTGTCATAGTAAAAATATTTCTTTATATATTTTTTCCTGTAAAAGACAATAAAAATGCATCCTTACGATTCCTGTGGAAGACTGAAAGTGATACTGGGTTTGACATCATCTCCATACTTCAAATATCCATAGAAACCTACACCAGTATATAGACAAGCTACAACCACCATTCCTGTATTGAGAACACCATTTATTCCTCCAAAATCTTCTGGAGTAGCCATAGCATTTTCCAAAGGAAGGACCTGCAGAACAATTGTATTTAGGAATAAGTAAAGTCATCATATTCTTATATCTCAAAATGAAAATATATCCTACAATACTAAGGTGATAAAATCAGAATTTTTACTTGCATATTATTTTAAAGTCATACATACTTAACATTGGATTTTTGTCTCATAATTATTCCTCTTTGAAGATAAATTTTAAAAGTTTTACAAGAGAGAAATTATTTTCATTAAAGCAACTCTTTTCATAGAATCAACTGTTGCTCTGTTTCCATTCTACGTCTACTGTACCTGATTTTCAGAGATTAACCTTTCTACAAAAGCATTATCAGCTAACACAGTGAAAAAGAGTGGCGAATTTTCACTGTTCATCACTAAAGAATGGTTTAATACACTGACTTCATTTTTTTCAGATCAAATTCAATTTCTAATTTTTACTATCAGTTATTGCATTAATGTTCAAAAGGGTTGTCAATTTAAATTATGGAAAATGAGAACATTTTAATAAAATATCTCAAAATATAAGCTGAAAAGGAAAATGCATTTTCTAGCCAATTTCTTTATCCTGAACTTCAAGATTACTTTCTCTTTTCTTTTCTTGCCTGCTTTGAAATTTGAAGAGGAAGAAGATATTTCCCAACATAAAGCTCGCAGAATTGACAAGCTTAAGATAAGTTTATTACTATACCTTTATAATTAATATAAATACAAATAAATTAATTTGCTAATTTTATAAGGAAGCTGCATTCATAACAATGTTAATATTAATTACTATTAATACAATAATTTTTTTTTAAAAAACTAAAAACCGCAAACTGCTTTTTTATGACAAATTTTAAAGAAACAAAACTTTATCAACTTATGCCTGTAGAACTTCAAATATTTTTTTTTTAATTTACAGGTTAAAATTTAAAAAAAAAAAAAAAAAAAAAAAGACTATATAAAAAGACACTCACCACTCCTATGCCTTCAAAAGCATACATGGCAGTGCCAAAATACAGAGGAAGTTTCTTAATAGGTGCAACATAAGGATTGAGGTTGCCTGAATGTGATCCTTTCAACAGGTAGTAGAAGACCATGACAAGCCCTGTGCTTTGTAGGACATTGGCAATGGAAGAAGCAGGGGAAAGTTTACGCAAGCTACGAATGAAATTGAATAGCACCATGAGGGGAAGCAAAATAGCCATGTAACCATGAGCAGAAAGGGGAGATGAACCATGTAAATTCCTAACCACCTGAAATAATAAATAAATTTCTTTCATGTAAACATAGTTTTACATTTGATTTTTTTATTACTTAAAATCCACATCAATTTTGGAAGATACAATAAATTTGTTGCAATCAAGAAGAGGGGCAGATATAATTTTTAAAATCATTCTTTACTACATGTTAAGATGCAACAGATCCTGATCAGCCACATAATGAAGATTTCTAATTAGAGAATTTGAATTCAGTAAATTATTTTAGATGGAAATTTAAGGCAAAATCAATGAGTTTTTACTTCAAACTGATTAGTTCACAGCTTTCATGAATCCAATCAGTATTAATGCCTTTTTATAATGACAGAATCTTCCTTACTGTCTTCAGAGATTTTATTATAATAATAATGGAAAATAGACATAACTTTTTAAAAAATTGGAATTAACATTCATATAGAACATTTTTCTCCACATACTGCTTAGTTTGAAATTGAGGTTAACTTCTTTTCGGAAAAAGTATATTAAAAGAATTGCGAATTTTATTTCTTTGACAAGTATTTGCTCTTGAAAAAAAAAAAAAAAAATGTGAACCGAAATAAGTTCATATCCAAAAAACAAAGAATCATAACATGCATGAACTTTTGTAGCAAAAAATGACTGCTAAATCTTAGATGAAACTTGTGAAGAAATCTTATTCAAAATTATTTCTTCAAATTTACACCCATTATTTAGATGTATCACTTATCTAATTGGGACTCCTAACAAATTGACAATGTGCATCATATTATTATAATATCTTTCACTTGGATTTCAACTGATAGTTTATTAATCTTACACTAGAAGAAACACAGAGCAGGCAATAGACTTTGTAATTTAGAAACATGTTCAAGTGATGAGAATGACACCTGGGCAGAATTCCTCTTTCCTAACTTCCACACCATTCCAACATGAGGCTTTTGAGCCTTGATAGATAAATGGGCATCAAGCTTGCTACATGATTATGTTACACAATGAGTCTTAAGTGTTTTGACTTCGAATTGCCTTACAAGGATTTATTGATAAAAAATGCAAGATACAAAATTTATTTTCCTAGAAAAGATATAGACTACAACCAATCTTTCTTTAATTCATAAATTTTCATCAACTAAAGCCTCTAACTTGAATTAATTATTCAATGCATATTTTCATCAAATAAAAGAATATATGATAGTATGTACAAGTTGTGACTTTAAATCATTATGAAAATAGTTAAAACACATATATTCAGTTCATCAACATATAATATATAATACATGTTTAAATTTCTGTATAGTCTTTTGAACTTTCCATATCTCAGCTTGCTTTTTCTTAAAATATAAACAATGTGATTTTCTTATATTTTAGAAAGGAAAATCACAATTCAATTTGAAAAAAAAAAAAAGATCAATATAAATACTTTTTAACAGATGGAGGTTCGATATAGAGATATTTGACTAAGTTATATTTTCTGTAACTTAACAAAAATTACACAGCACAAAATTCAAAAAATAAAATGAAAAGAAAAGACAACAAAAGTATTCTCACATATGTTTTGGTACATAGAAAAATTCTTCTAATACAGTATTTGATTAATTGGTTGGGAACAATTGCACATTGAGAATGTAATAATAAATCACAATTGTTTGATATAAACCTACCGATATTAAATAAAATGAAGTAATATTTAAAAATCAATTAAATTTAATTTACATTTCCTTTATGATTATAGGCTATTAAAATCTGTTTTATTTTCCTGGTGCAATAATACATCCCAATTCAAGTTCAACTTATGAAATGGAATTTTCCCTTAAAATTCTATTTTTAATCTGAAGGGAAAACATTCATTAATGAGCAACAAAGGACTTCATTATTTACTATTTTTTTTAAAATAAAATTCTGTACAAAGAAAGAAAATGCTAGAAATACAGATTTTAGTTTGTTACCAAAAAATATGAAAATATAATTTAATAACAAATAAATGTAATTACATGAATTATGAAGAGTATTATAAGTATTTTACCTCTCATTACATATTACAGAGAAAAAAAATAGCTTAAATAACTTCAGGAGTATAAAACCCAAAAGAAACAAAAATAACATACCTCAAACAAACTGGTTGATACAAAAAGAAAATAAACACAGCAAAATCCAAACTGTGTTAACATTAGCATTGTATTTACACAAAACCTTAAATAAAAAAAAAATTAATGAAATTCTATAATTTTATATATTATAATATAACACATGTGTACAAATATAAATACATGTTATTCATTAAAGTGTTTTAAAAATTACAATATTAGACAATTATACAACATATAATATTCAAAATATAGCAGATGATTCCCCCAACCATAAATTTTTATTCTTTTATTAAAATAACAGAAAACTTTATCTGTACTAACTAATCAATTTTGAAATTTTTCTTCCACAAATGCAGTTCTGAGTTTATCTTTAAAGCCTTACTGCATATAAATTCAATAATTGATGCTAAAATTTCATTAAATATATTTATTCTTTCAGTTACTTTCAAAGACTAAGAAAGGGGAAAAACTGTTGCAACAGTTCTGATAAAACTTAATGAAAAATATATGCTTAAAAATATGTATTGAACTTCTAGATGAAGTTTCAATGAAGAAAAGAATCCTATTACGAATTATTTGAATCAAATAGTTTTTATCAAAACCTAATTTTAAAAAAAATGATGTGGTATTCCAATTAAATTGAATCTCCCATAGTTTACGGCTAGTGACAAGATCGTTTTGAATAAGCTTTTCAGTAAGAGGACAAAACTATTAGTACATTTAATGTTGGTGTTGTCATTATGGTTTAAATCACAATTTAAAAATGAAACTGTTGTTTTTTGAAAATAATTTTAATAAGTTGAAACATGTCTTCAACATTAAATGAATGAATAATTACAGTATTTTCACACTCTGTATAGTTTCTGTTTTAAAGATTATTTTGGATGTTTAAGACTATGCCTTGAAAGCTTTTATCCATTTTATTTTGAACATAATTTCTATTCAATTTCCTATTTAAAATTAATTTTTTTTCACAAATAATTAACTTATTCAAATGAGAATTCAATTTTATAACCTACCAGTTAAATAATAATTTTCAGTTTTACTAAGGCATAAAGCCTTGGGTTTGACAACCAAAACCATACATTGATAATGTCTTTAATAAAAGGATATTTGGATAGTCAAAAATCAAATTTCACAGATCAACCCCATTGTGCAGACTTTCACAGAAAAAGTTATTCTTAACCTACATCATGCATTTAAATATAGAAAATTGTTTCAATGCTGCAACCTTTTTTTTTTTTTTTTTCAATTGAATCACAACAGGTTTCTTTAAATAAGTCTTATTACATTTAAATTATTTGTGATAATATCAAACATGTTTTGATTACACATCTTAAGCTGACCAGTCCTTAATATCATTGGATCTTAAATATTTCAAAAAACAAAAAGAGAAAATAATTTTCTCCATGTCTGATTTTTTAAAAGGAAAAGAGAAACTATTAATAGTTTTAAGTTTTCATAAAAATTACAAAACTGTCTGAAAATATTCATTAATAAGATAAAACATTTTCTACCATCTAGGACAATTGAAATAACTAACTTCTATAATTTAACTGATGGGAAAAATATTTTTTCACCACCCTTCAAATATAATAAAATTTTATTATGGCCTTAATAAGATAATTAATGAGATAAAATTCCAAATACCTAATGGTTAAAAATTCATATCCAGATGTTATCCAAAATTTACAATGATAATCAAAATTATTTTGTAATCTCCCAGAGAAAACAACAAAGAAGAATAATATATAGAAAGAGATCAATACAACCTAATTCTGATAAGAACAAATTCTAACAGCTAGAAAAACCAAAAATATGTTTTTCCATAACAACTTTCAAATTGGAAATGTAATATAAAGATACCAAAGAGTGCTTATTCTTAAAAATGACCATTCAATGTGAACATAAGTAATATTATTGTTGTTATTTTCCAGTTACAAAGCAAAAACAAGAATACCGATTTCCCTAGTTTATGCAAATTTCTGCAGATCTGTTTATGGGTTCATTTCAGTCTGAAACAATCACTTTCACCTCATATAACTTCAAAGACAATGCAGCAGTTAACAAAAAGAGGGAGGGAGATGATACACACAACACCTGCACAGCTGAAAACAACTTATTTAGAATATTTCAATCAAATCCAAAGAGGAACTTGTCATCAGAACCTTGATTTCTGCTACAGAAGAGCAAAATATACCATATGCTTCAAAGAAATTCCCCAATTATAAATCAACATTATCAAATGTGCATGAATGGTTATCTTTCTTTTGAACAATTATTATAATTATCTGCAATTAAACTTTACTTTCTAACTTTTGATTTTTCTTTTTTTTTTTTTTTTTTTGTCTCCTCTACAAGATTTTAACATCCAGCAACATTTCATTTCTCAACGTTAATATATTTTAGTGTAGTGTTTAAAATTATTACATTCAGTGTAGCTACTGCCCATTAAAGTTTACACTTTTTAAAAAATTTTTTAAATAATCCCTTATAATGATCATATTAAAAAAATAAAACTATTGAAATTATATATTGTACTAGTTAAATGAATGGTACCTACCTAGCAAAGGAAGCAAAACGTTGAACTCTTGCTGGTCCCAATCGAAAAGCTTGTTCAGCTGTTGATGAATAATCAAGAGATGTACAACCTAACCTAAAATAAATTTTATTTCGCCTCTTTAAACTGAATTCAAACAACAAAATATTTTTTTCAAAACATAACAAAAGCAAATGCTTTAGTAAATGAAATAAGCAAGATTGGTTTTGGTTTTATAAATGTCACACTAAGCAACACGAGGGCTTTTGGCGACGGACATCGTAATTTTGAACCTTGGTCGAGTGACAAGGACAACATGTGAGCTGCCACCCCCTCTCCTAACTTCCACACCATGCAAATGAGAAGACTTTGGGCCCTGTCAGATTTAACGTACATCAGCCCCAGCTACATGGCTTGTCTTTGGTGGTAAAAAGTTTGAACTCGTGACTCGACAAACCGAGAGTCTGCAGCCATGAGCGCTACGCTACTGCAGCCACATGAGATATGCAGTAAAAGTGATCAAGTAGCAATTAAAAATCATGACAGAAAAGTAAATGAAGAAATTAAACACATTTTAATCATTAAATACATCAGTTGTTTCCCTATTCATTAATCATTTTCAATACATAAATACAATGAAGTAACACTACATTGATAAAACTCTATAATTCTTTTTCCATAACTGAAAAAAGAAACTAATATTACATTTCGTCCAAATGTTAACAATTTAAATCATCAAACTGTATAAAAAATTAAACGATATTGAATGCATTAAAAAGTAGTTTTTATAAAAGAAATAAAGTTATGATATAAAGTATACTTAATTTTCAATTTAAAAAATCCTTTCTTTTTAATGATACTGATTACCAATTTATTTGACTTACTATATCACATTATGCATTTATTTTTCTATTTAACATATGAGTTTCCAGCTCTATAATTTAAACAAACACAATAAACCATTTTTGTAGGGGGGGGGGGAATTATAATCATAACTTAATTAAATTGGCAAGAAATTTTCTCATTTATAACAAAAGCAAAATCTACTAAAAGGAATTATAAAATCTATACAGGACTATGTTTAAGGGAAAACTTTAAACATAAAAAGATAACTATAAAAAAAAAAATGTACAACTAGATAACATGTATTTATTCTGTTTATAATTTGTTCCAATTTAGAGTAAATAAACAAGTTTCTTTTTTTAAAAAAATTTAAATAGTATGAGACAGTATTTGATAAAGAAATGTGGTAACTAAATATTTAACAAAGAACCAGATACTAATATACCATCTGAGGTAACATAATAAATATATACCCATAAATTATAAAGATGAGATATTCTAGTTTTAATTAGTGACATTAAATTTAAAATTGTACATAATCCATGTTTTATTGATAACTAAATATAAAAATTGAAAATAAAAAAAAAAAAAAAAAAAAAAAAAAAAAAAAAAAAAAAGAGAGAGAGAAACTAATTAAACAAAATCAGAAAAAGAAAAATATTTATTTATCTTAGGGTTTTACTGAAGTACTTCAATTTGAAGTAATAACATGATGAGGAAAGAAGATAAAATTATCTCTAAGCTCAATTTTTTTTTTTTTTTTTTAAAGACCCCTGTCCTGATAAATTACATTCTCATAAAAATATTTTAAAAGAAAATTATTAAAAATGTCTATATTTTATACAAAACTGCAAACCAATAAAATATTAGTTATAAATCTTTAAAATATTTTCTTCACCCTCTAACCTCTAAAAAGTAGCAGAAAATTTCTAACATGAGAGTGAGTTACATTACAAAAACAAAAATGAGAATTATGAAAAATATTTTTTAAAAAAAAAATAAAGAAAATCTTACTTCCTAGCTAAAGTTTTGCTACTGATGACTAACAAATGCATACAATGGACACAAATTATACCTAAAATTGGAATGCCTACACTGCCAACCTACAATGAGAGATTAAACAAATTTTAATGAATCGTGTCTTCAAAAAAAAAGTTTTAAGACATATTCATTCAGAAAAAAATGTAATGTAAAAATATTTTAAAAATCAATTTAACTATGTCACAGGAAATTTCAAATAAAATGCTTCTTTTCTGCTTTTGACGAGAAAAAAATTCTGCAAACAATTCTAAAACCATTTAAATGTTTAAATAATTTAAGAAAAAAATATATATTATATATCAAAATAGTACAGTTGTAAGTTATTACAATAAATTAATTGGAGAAATGTAAAAAATATTTTAAGAATAAATTTCACTACATCACTGAAAATTTCAAAATGTTTCTTTATCTACTTTTCGTGTAAAAAAACATTCTGCAAGTAATTGTAGAAACATTAAAATGATTTAATAGTATAGGAAAAATTAGATACATAATATACAAGAGTAGTTACATATAACTGGAAAAAAATGTAACAAATTTCTTCATAGCAAAAGATTCTTCCACCTGATTTATTGAGAGACAAGCAGCAAATAAGGCTGGCTCAACCTCAATTAGATATTAAATCCATCACAACAAGACGATCTCACCAAATCCTTTGAGAATTATGAGTGACTTAGTCAATTTCACATCACAAATTATGTTAATGTACATTTACTTCAAAATTTCTTTACATAAATGCAAAATTAAAGCATTTATACATTGTAAAATCAAATGAAAAATAAAGGAAGTAATCTTCAAATTATTAGATATTAATCACACTTTTAAAAAACACTTTATACCTCAGAAATATACAATTTTTTAATAAAAATAAATTTCTCAAAGATGTTTCATTAATTTTTTTTTTAAACCTACACCAGACCTAGGCATATCAACCATTAGTCTATGATGGACAGCCCAGGGCAGTTCAAAAACACAGATAAAATTATTAAAATTCTTTGCAGCACCATTAAAAAAAATAATGCATTATATTTAAGAGATAAGTTATTAATTTTATTGCTCGAAAAATTTCAAACAAAAGATAACATATTTCTGAAATCAGAATATATTAATGAAGATTGCTTATTTTCCAAAAGGTTGAAACAGCAGGAAAGAAATATTCACATTTGGATAGAAAGAAATAAACAAATTAAAAGTTTTCAAGTTTTTAAATTTAAATGTTTATTCTTTTCTTAAAGCTGTTTTGACAACCCATGTACAAATAGTTAACTTATTTTACACTGTACATGAGCGCATTAACTTTTGTGGACAAAACTTTTCAACATATTATGAGATTCTTTTTTCTTTATTTATTTTGTCATTTAAACATTAATTTAACATGAAAATGAAGAATTTTTTAAAAAAGGAAGCTGATACATCTCACAAAAATAAACAATGATATTTCAGAGCATAATAGCATAATATAAGAAGAAAAATTCAACAGAAAACATATATTTGAAAATTTGTACAAATCTAGAAATTAAAGAATGATTTTTTTCCATTAGAAAATTTATACAATTTTTTTATTCTATTTCATTACAACATTAGTGTAATAAAAGTATCTTGTGAAATTCAGCCTAATTAATTACATTATAAAAATAAAATAAAATAAATAAATTTATTGAAAGAAAATATGAGAATAATTTTATACTTTTATTTTTAAACAGTATGGATTAAACTTAGCATACTTCAACATGCAATTATTTTAAAATTCTTTACTAAAGGCAAAACACAATATATACTTGCCAATAGGCCAGCATTTGACACTGCATTTGGCATAGCTAAAATTCCAGTGCCAATGTTTCCTTTCAATAGATGCATAAGGGTAGCAAAATTGCTGGAAAAAAAAAATTGATTTTTTTTATATTAAAAGAAAAAAAGAGAAAGATACATCCATTTGTTTATGATCTCAGATATTAAGGGGGGAGCATTAAATATTAACAACCAATACAAAATTGAAAGAAAAAAAAAGATTTTAAGAAATAAATAAAATTATATTCACATATATAATACACCAAATAAATCAGTTATGATGAATAACTAATCCCCATTTATAACACCATTCATACTGAACAAAACTTAGTTGGAAAGAAAGAAAATTGATAAATTTAGAAATTTTAAATATACATGTAATATTAGCCTAGGAATTGAATTTATCTTCTACATACCATAGATTAAATCAAAAATAAAATTTCAAAAATATTATGAAAAGATATATTTAAAAAAAATTAACTTAGCAGATAAAGACAAATATCTGCATGATTGTATCAAAAAGTCATCCATAAGTCAATATTTTAAACCATTTTCCATAATCAATAATTAACGACATGCTAATCAAATGCACATCAGATTAAATGATAATCTTAATAGGCCAAATATTGAATTAAATTTTAATTTATTAAAATACTGCAGCTTAGATCTATGCAAAATATATTTCATGCTTTCTTTTGACTTCCAGGTAAAAAGCAAAAAAGAAAATTTTATAGTAAATAAAGAAATTACTCATCATAATTTAACTTGCAATCATATTCAGTTTTATGGTGCACTAGTTATTAGCCACCTTAAAATTGTAATTAGTTAGCTGAATGCAGATTCATCCATTAATATATAAGTTATAGATTCTTACAAAATTAAATTAATTACTGTATTAACCTACTTCACTTTTATATAAACATGTATTTAAAAATATGTTAATTCAAATATAAAAAAATACACTGATTTATCAGAAACCAATAATATTAAAATAAATATATAATAACTTATGAATTAGATGAGTTTATAAAAATAACTAAGAATATTTTAAATTTTCAAATTACAAAATTCCAATATAACTGGAAAGTTATCTATTTTTTTATTTTCATTTTTTATTTACAAAACTGAAGTCTTAAAAAAATCCAACTCCAATTTTAAAAAATCAATATGAAATAGTATAATTCATATTCTATATACACAACTTCTTACATACTGTGTATAAGTCTATTATACATTTACTGAATTTAAATATGATTTGCATACTGTTTACTCAAACTGTGTTCTTGATAGTAAACAATGAATGAATATAATTTTGTGATCAAATTCTTATTACATAATTTTTAAAAATTGAAATTTATTTTGATGAAGAAATAGTTAATTTAAAATATAGAAGTTTAGAACATGATCCAAAACAAACAGAAATACATTTTATATTCTAAAATCGACTAATACGTAATAGCTTTTATATATATAATAAGCATTTAATGAAATTAAGAAGGTATCAAAAACATCTGTGTAATAAGTAGAAATATAACTGACAGTGAACTTACGAAGTCCGCTGTGAATGGGTGGCTTGTTGCTCCGATTGCAACTCTGATTCCACCACATTTCCCAGTTTGTTAGGATGAGGATCTCTGTCTCTAGCCACCAGAGGTGCTTCTTCATCATAATTTGGTAGAACAACATCTTTCTAAAAAGATTAAATCTATCAATTACAGTTTAATTCATGCAAACAATTAGAACAGATGTACTACTTGTCAAAGTGAGTTCATAAGATTTAAACACCTTTAATAAAGTATTCTGTTCTTTATAACATAAAATAACCTGTCAGTTTACATTAAAGAATAAAATAATATAAGGAAAATTTTATATGAGAAAACCAATTGATTCAAATAACAAATAATATAACATTTAATGCACTTTTCTGTTTGAGAGTGAAATCGAAGTATATTTGTATTACAGCATTTTATCAGTAAAAGTTTTCTGCATTTCATGAGGACATACTTAAACATTTAGATCACTAATTTTTACCAAACTTGATACTGATAGAAAACCATTAGTAAAAAAAACTTTGAAGTAAAATGATCCAATTTTTCCTCCATTACAGGGAAAATTGTATTTAAATTCAAACATGCCAAAAAATTCTTTTAATTTTGCATCTTTAGCACAGTTTCAACAATTCTTAGAAATTAAAAAACAATACAAACTTAAGAACATATATTCATACTTTAAAAACTCATATAAAATTATGTGAGATATTTTAATGGATGAAAAAAATATTGTTCCTTCACATTTGATTATTTTTAAATCAATAATTAAATTAATGCAGCAAAAATAAATTTACAAAGACAAAAATATAGAGTTAAGTATTTACAATAGAGCAGATTTTTATGACATAAAAATATTTTAAAACAGCTCATAAGAATTTATTTTCAAAAACTAATAAATATTTTTCTAAGAATCTATGAAAATAGAATATGTTCCAATAGGCCATAGAAAATTTTACAGCTAACAAAATTAAAATATAATGCATTTCATGTTATGAGTTTTTGAAAAACATTTTTAAAGTGAGTTCATTTTGATAGCATCATACAAAATTTCATTTAAACGATCGATATTCCACAATCAATTTAAAATATAAGTTGAAATAAATATTATTTAATACTAAAAAAAAAGATATACATTCCAACAGAAATAATAAATAAGAAAAAATTTATCAGTTCCGTTTCATTTACTAATAACAATCAGAATTTAATTTCTTGAATAAAGTGAACAAAAAAAAAATAAATAACAGGAATAAATATGCAATTGCACCAAAAAATCAATATAATTATAAAATATTCTGTTGCTCATGAAATAATTTTAATTTAGCAATGGTTTTGATATCTAACACATGTGCTGTCAAATACAAATGACAGCTGGACAAAGTATGCAAAAATAATAAACATAAGAGAAAGAAATATACGAATTGAGGTCAATTAAAAATAAAATACGAAGAAAATTATTCAGTTTCAAAGTGTCCTTATAATCTTAAAGAAACCATTATTACGGCTCACCATAGCGGAGCATTCACAATACAGCGCTACCAAAATTCTGTGCTCTAGCCTAGCAGAACACAACACTGAATGATTGTCAGTGTGTGTTTACGATGAAGTTGAGCTGAAAATCCTCTGAGTCACGTGCATGTCACAAAGTGAGTAAAAGTTATAAGCAAACTCTTCCCGATACACATAACCTTATCAAAATCAAGAACAATCTGATGTGATAAATTTAACTACAGAGTATTTTCGAAAAAGGAAAAGCATTCGCATCTTCTACTTCAATTCTTTAAATAAAAATTATCAATCAAAAAGTTTGAGAAATAAAAGCCTCTTTATTGTGATTTAAGTCAGATTGTTAATTTGTACAAGTCACATGAAAAATTATTTGAAACAATTATTCTGAAATAAATAATGAAAAATGCCAATTAAGATCCCAATTTTTGTTTCTTTTTTAAAACTCCACTAGTTGTACACTTCTGTCCAATTTAAAAGTTTGATACCATTAACCAACATGTCTCGTAATTTTAAACCATAGTCAGATAACGAGATTTATACATTAGCTCCTGGCGTACCTAGAAATTAATTTGGAGAGTTACATATCTTCCTTGGTATCAGAGAAGCAATTTCCTTAATTTAGAATAACCAGTGGAAGAAACTAAAAAATACCTTATATCAATCTCGCTTTCTTTTTTTTTTTTTTTTTTTTCTTTTTCTTTTTAATACTGATCAAGGGTGCTCCTTTCTGGTTGCTGACATTTGGAATTTTTTCCACCAGAATTAAAATAACTTAAAAGTGACTAGTATTTCCTCTTACTCATTGTCAAATCAAGGGATTAAGAAAAGGATTCAGGCAAATTTAAAGTTGTAAAATTATAAACGTAACGATTTGGGCAAAAAAAAAAAAAAAAATCGACCCCGATTTCCAGACAACTGTTCGTTAACAACAGCCAGGACTACCACTTATGGATCATTCAGTTTCGTAAAGAGATGATTCGCTGACCTGGGCATTTCCGAAGACGTGTTTTAAGCGGTAATAGATCACTATCTGGAAGAAAAGAATACCTGCTGTAATTCGTTCTCTATGAAACTATTTGGGGAGGGGCATTTTATCAATAGGGATACATCCTCCTCTCTTCGTTTTTAAATTTTTCCCAGAAGAGCTCTCCAGAACAACAAATATTTTTCAATTCTTTTCTCGGGAATTGGTTTAGATATAATCATTTTTCTCTTATTGATAAGAAAATTTAAGCATGAGAAGGAAAAAAAAAAAAAAGAAAATTTTTTTTTTTTAAAGTTTAGAGCATCTATAATGGTATAATAAAAGAATTATCTCGCAGTATTTTAATATCCAGAATAATCTAGGGGGAACTGCTTATGCCTCTTTGCTCCCCTCCTCTTCTGGATACGCCACAGCCTTGCCTGGCATCACACTGTCCTCATTTCTCAAAGACAACGTGATGACTTAGAGCTCCGACAAGTTTAACGTATTTCATTCCTCTGTACAATGCGTCTTTTCAGGTAATACTCAGGGCAACGCCATTGTACAGATAGAATTTAGACATCTTTTTCTCTCTATATTTATGTAGAGAAAAATGTGCTTTTCATAACTCCAAATTATGTTTTGGGCAACTGAAAGCCGAATGATGGAATCACAATTCAGTAATCATTGGTTAAAAGTTTTAGACCCCGTATATTCGATCAAGATTCATGTAAGTAGAAGGGAGTAGAGTGGGGATATAAGAAGTGAAAAATAATTTCAGATGTTGACTTCATCATCCTAAAGTAATTCAAAATTAAATAATGTATTGTCAGTTGATTAGAGCATAGATAAATAGCAGGAAGCGTTCAACGATCAAATACAAAGCTGAAAGTCCTCTCGGGGGGGCATGGATGTGGAAAAGGGTGCCAGCTCAAGTATCCATTTCATCATCTGATTTTGTTTCATAATTATGAGACGCATTGCCAATAGGTGGTGAGCTTTTGAGTAGTATAGAAAAAACAACCGGAAGCGTTCAAAGCAACAAAAATCTAAATCTATATTATAAATTATTAGGGAAAAGAATCAAATCAATGTTAAAATAAAATTTGCTTAGCTAGATCTTTTCAAAATATACAAAATTAGATACACACACACAATTTTTTTTTAAAATTCATTTGTTCTATAATAAACATAAAAATTTATAAAAATAAGTTGAGTTTAACCCTATTTCTTCACGAATAACTGTGGATGAAAAATTACTTTCCATTATATTTATTTAAAAATATGTATTACTTATGAATTTATTTGATTGATTGCTTACTAATGCCACTCTTAAAAGCAACAAGAGGTTCAAAATTACGAGGTCCCTCGCCAATGGCTCTCGTGCTTCTTACTGGGCGACGTTAATGAAACCAACCAACCTAGAAGCAACTCGAGGGCTATAGACAACAGATCTCGTAATTTTGAATCTCGGTCAAGTGACGAGAATAACATATAGTGTAGCATACCCGTCTCCAATCTTTCTCACTACGCTAACGGGAGAACTTAGAGCCTCGACATTTTTGAAATGCATTAGCTTCGCCACACACCGTGTCTTTTGTGGCATCAACTGAAATAACGTCAACAATGAGTTTGCAACCATGCTCTGTCGGCTATTATTTATGAATTATGAAAAGTTAACCACCAGCTAAATTTCTTTTTTAAGAAATTATATCGGAACTTGATGGATTTTTCTATGTACAAGTATACTGTTATAAAAATAGCGAACAAAACTGTTGAATGAAAGAACAACATTCGAACAGGAAATTATTAATACATCTGGCGTATTACTGATAATAACAAAAATATGTAGGAAATGTGAAGAAAGAGATTTTCATATTATTCTCTCTGACTCTTTCTTTAGAGAAAAATGCATGAAAAAATCCCTTCCAAAGTACACCCACACACGCACACACGCACGCACGCACGCACGCACGCACACGCACACGCACACGCACGCACACATTAGAATATTTTTTGCTTTCTGTGCATCTTTTTTAAACTTTCACATCTATAATTGATTTATTTTTTCATAAGGCACAACCTTACAGAATGAGTGAATATCTTGCGTTTTAAACATTATGTTTAGTATTACTTGTAAATCCGACAGTAAGTCCTTTAGATTGTAATTGTTTATTAATGTCGCAATGGGAAGCAGCCCAAGAGCTATTGGAGAGAATCCTTTGGAAATCAGTCTTTCATATGTAATTATAATACATAAAAAGAGGTTTAAAAAATTCGAACAAAAGTGGAAGCAATGATTTCTTCATCTTAGTCAAAGTTGGAAACACATATATAGGCTTGCATATACGCATGAAAGGGTAGGGGGGATTATTGCATGAAAAATTTAAAAAGTAATAATAAAAATGATGCTATTTCATTGCTTCGGTCACATGCCCGCAACAAGTTTAAATGTAAACCTTATTTAGTTAGAAATATATGCTCAAAAAATATCGAGGAAAAGTAATTGTTACGCGCAATATTTTGAGTCACTAATCCAAAAGAATGACAATAATTATGTCGTAGACGTTATGTAGCTGTAGACGTTGATTTAAAATACATTTCGAAAATATATAAATAAAAATAAGAGATATTTTCAACGATATGATTTGAAAAATATTGGATCCAACTAAAAACATTGAATGATTGAAAAATGTTTTGGTTCAAAATTCATTTACCTAATTAATTTATTTATTACTTTAATACAAAGTAATTATATAAATCCAAAGAAATTTAAAATTATGCTGCACAAATATGCATTTTTTAACTAGTATTTGGGAACTCAAGCAGACCATTTTTTTTCTAATTACAATTACCATTTAATTAAACCTTGGCAGTCCTTAAAAAATTAAATTATTTAGGGGATTCCTTTAATAATAAATCAATATAAAGATAATTCTCGAAATAAAGTGTGTAAGTTCCCTTAATTTTTTATCATAATTTCAGTCATCTTTAAGGATAATATAGCATCGCATACATTTTTCATTATTATAATCCCAGTGCCATACTATTGAAGCGCATAATTAAGAGAGAGAAAAATAATACAGTAGTACTCTCAGTAACGGACACCCAACGGACTAGACATTTCGTCCCTTAAATAGAGGTATCCCTTAGTAAGAGGTAAATACATATACTATTCAAAGGACCCGGGACAATAGATTTGTCCCTTTAATAGAAGTGTCCCTTATTCGGCCCTTACAATAGGTACACTGTACTAACTTATTTTGCAACAACACTTGTGAAAAATGTTTCTGGAGAAAGAGAAAAGATTTACAGATTTTATGACAAAGAATAAATCTACAAAATACAAATAAAATCGATTAATGATGAAAATAGTTTTAACCGATATTTTACCAATTATTGCACCAAGAGGATAAAAAAAATATAAATTGTTGTATTACTTTCGAGGACAAGGAACATTAGAACGGACAACTGACCTTTGCTTCCGATGCGAAATTACTGAGAGACAGATTACTCATTTTTCTGAGGGCTACCCCGATCGCCTCCGGTTCCTTGTGCTGCGACATCTTCCCTCGCTTTGAGACGCCCCCTGTTCCCGGCCAATAACGCCCTCCTTATCACCTCTTCTTCATCTCAGGTGTAAAAGAGTCGACAGATAATTGATTACAGCCGAGTGATATAATTGTTCCGAAAAAAGAAAAGAATACGTTGCGGAAGCTCAAAGAATTCTGTTGAAAATGACATGGCTTTAGAATTGCAAGTCGAATAGCAAGCCCTTATTGAATTGCGTTAGGATGCTAGAAATAGTGAATAGTATTCATTGTAATAATAATTTTATAAGTTTTGCTGTTGATTTTCCTAAAATAAAGCATTGTTTCTCGATATGCTTACAAAGCAATTGAAATTAACAGGAGTTTTATCAAGTCATGTCTCAATTATCACAAATACTATTCCCATTGCTCGCATTATATTTTGAATGAATTCTCATACAATAGTTGGTAAGTGAAAATTTCAGTCATACGTTTTATTATTATATATACAGTCTAACGCCGTTAACGCATGGAGCTCCCTGCTTACTAAACCGCAGGTAAAATGAACCATGATTTACAATGATTATTTAAATTGAGCGATAACACAAGTTCTAACATCGGTATGCATTTCCTGCTCAACGAATGTTTGCGTTAAATTACAGAGTAACTGGTTAATTCGAGAAAATTAATTTATGATCTTGAATGCTATTTTTTTACGATATGTGATTCAATAGCCTTTACAAAAATATTTATTAAAATAACATGCAAAATATTTAAAGAAAATTAATTTAATTGTTTTACCCACCAATCCTTGACAGGATGATAGTTTTCTCACTGGTATTTAGTTTGCTCTTAATCTTGGATGACAGATCTTACCTGCCGAGCCCTAATCCGAAATCTGTGTTACACAAAATAACTTAGAAATAGCTCAGTTGCTACGAGAGTCTTAGAATGTGTAATTACAAGGGTGTTTTTTGTACAGCTTCCCCTTTTTTCATTGTTTGACAACTCTTCACCTAGAACATCTTTTACAATATATTAATATGTTCTAGTCGTTGTTTGTGACTTATCAATTGTTGATCACACCTCAACAAAACCATCTAATCTCTATAACTCTTAAAATTTAACCAATACAAAACGGTTGAACGTGCGCGTAATCTCTCTGATCGCGAGAGATCTTGAAAATAACTTCTTGCAAAAAATAATCTAAATTGGAGCATTACACTTTTCGAGAAATGGTGATAGCACGGATGCATATATCTCCTGTTATACATCACAGGGACGTGCGTACTTATGAGGTATAGTAACAATGATATCTTACTATGCCATAGTACTTTACTAAATTTTTTCTTATACTTTCTTAACAACAAATTCAACTTTTTACTCAAGGGTATAGGAGTCAGGTATAAAGTTGTTTAAAGCATCCTCATAATAAAATTGTGCTTAATTTGCACTTTTATAACTTTCTAAATTATATCATAATGAGTAAATCAAGTTATATTTGAAAAAAGTACCCATTACTGTAGTTTAATTAAAGGAATAGTTATTAACTTTTAAGAATGATTGAAATTTTTAAATGCGTCTCAAACTGGCAACATCAATCACCGCTGTAAGGTAACCAACGAATGTAGAGGAGTTATTGGTTCCCACAGAATAATTTCATTTGTGACAATATCTTATGAGTCATCTCACTTAAACACGTTTACATTTTTTTTTTTTTTTTTTTTTTTCTTCTTTTGACAGCGATGAACTCTTCACTAGTTTAAATATCAAAAACATTCATGAGGTCACATCTTATTTTAAGTGATTTGTATAGTTTCACAGTTCTTAGGAAGCCAGATTTTCACAAGTTAAATTAAGGACTAAAATAGTTTTTTATTTTTTTTTTTTATTTAAGAAAATAACAATGCGAGACCCTAAGAACTGTAAATGAAAAAAAAAAAAAAAAAAAGTGCAAGTTCGAAAGGGAAAAATAACAAAAAACTTCAGCCTGAAATAAAATAATCATAAAATTTTAGCAGAAAATAATGAATAATATAAGTTGCAATTGAAATTCGCAAATCGGAAAGTTATATATTTTTTAAGCGTAAGCCACCGTTCTCCAAATTGTATTTGCATAAAACTACAATGGTGACTAGCGATAATTTTCACTCTATATAAGCAGAGGAGTGCAATTCAAAACAATCTCTCCTTTAGACGTCTTCAAATATGCCTTTACATATAATAATAAATAAAATGCAGCATTCATCAGATGAGTTCATATTTGCCTAAATAGCTTTAAGAAATAAAGTTGAGCTCGATGGAAACAGTAGAATCTTTAAAGCAGATAAAAATAACATAAAAGGAAAAAATAAGAGCGATCTTTGTAATTTGTTCGGAATGTATTTAACATCCTTTGTATTGTTTTCTTTGAAAAATAAATCAGTTCTTAAATTATCGAAAACATTATTTAGGTTTTATAAAAGTTTCATTGATAGAGAAGCGGACTTTGAGACTCTGTTCTACCAAAATCTGCTGATCCTAGGAGACTATTTTTGTAAATCTGAGTCAGCTTCAAAATATTTTTGGAGTTTGGAAGAGGAAATGTAAGTTTATTTGTTTAAGTTTTAAATTCCTTCAGTATATTAAAAAAATGAATTTCGCATTACCCCGAAAAATTTTTCCTTTCTGGTTTTTCACCAGCTCCAGAAACAGCTCCCTGATTGGCTAGTCATATAAAAAATTTCTCATGACATAAAACTTCATTCAACCAATAACGTAATTTTAATGATTGTATTAACTTCTCTTGATTCTGAGAACGTATTATGTGTTTCAAATTTGAATTCCTTCAGTATTTTAATTCTTTTTAAGAGGCAATGTTTCTAAAATTAATATTGTTAATTAAATATAATTCATGGCAGATGCAACTCATTCTAAATTATCAGACTAGAGATTATAGGCTGAAAGGTATCAGTGATACAGCAATTATCCAACTTATAAGAAAAACTTCAGGTGTTGTGTGTATCTTTGTCATTTAAAATGGTTCGAAATGTCAAAGTTGATATGTGATAATCCGTTGTGTAGATCTAATGAAAAGCTAATTAAAACTAATTTGTTGATTGAATGATGTGTATTAACTTACGATATGGATCAGGATGTGATTTTAGGGTGATTTTAGCGTTTTTAATTTTATTGTATTCTTTAGTTTGATCAACATTTTACAATAAAAATACAATTAATCTCTGTTGACAGCACATTTGTATATAATGGAAATAAAAAATATAGTATTTTAGGAAAGGTATATTTTGCATATTTTGAAATTCTTATGTCTAATCATGAATACTGCCCTCAGGAAGTACTTATTTGAGTTCGTACAATGTGCTTAAACCGTTAAATTTTATATTTGAAAATAAATCTTTAAAATTGCAACATTTTTACCGCTTTACTCACGCAAGTAAGTTTTGTGTGCTAAACGTAATGTCTTTGCCCGCATTTTCATAAGATATAATCATAAATTTGAGTTTAACATAATCTATTTAAGAAAAGCTTAAAATGCAATCTTATCAAAAAACGGGAATAGAAATAATAATAATAATAATAATTTGTTTTATTCATTTAAAATATAAATATAAAAATCCGACGAAGATATCAAAAACAAACCTTTGACTTCTGAAACTGCAGCCTTGTCTTTAATTTCCCAACGAACGATATCACTTAGATAATAAAAGATAATTAAAGCATTTAATTTCGAAATCTGCTTTCGTTCTCTTGTGAATTACATCGATAAAAAATGCTGTATTGTAGCAATGATTGCGCTCCAACTAAACATTTCCTGATTTCTTTAAGGAATTCATTCAAACAATAAATTGGAGAATTATTATTTTTTTTACACATTGCACGCGATAAACGTACTTTAACGTATTTTCTCAGATTGTGCGTTACGATTTTTACAGTCTGAACAATGGGTCATATAAAAGTGCGTATTTAGTGGATTCGTGGATACGCATATGTCCGCTGCTCAATTATTTTCACATGCAGTGTTTTGAATTAGCGTCAAATATATTTCAATCTTGATTTCATGCATTATTACTTTTATTTTCTGTTTATTATAATATTATCATTAACATTTTTACAATTGTCAATCCAGCGAATGTTTTTGTACTCTAACCATTATAAAGGTATGTAATAAACATTTTAAGAAATTAGTAGTAGTAAAATTTTTGTTCAAGTATCCACAGTTAACAACTGTACCTATCAATAGATAGCAGAAGAAAGGCAAACACTTGTCATTATGGAAACAGTTCAAAAAATGATGGAAAGAATATTTTCACAGATGTGCAATATTTTAGAAACAGGGAAATAATCAACATCATCGATCTGAAAGAAAAAAAAAAAAAAAACTAATTTCAAAACTTTTGTGTTCCTTTTCCAGGTGCATCTCATAACATCGATGATGCATCAAATAAAATGGATCACTAAAAAACACGTGGTCCATATCACAGTTAGTGACATTACTATTAATTTTTAAAAATGTAAAAAAATATTTTAAACAATTATGAGTTTTTTTTCTTCCTGTTTTCCTTTAGGAGAAGATAGAAATCTTTATTTTTTTTTTCTTTTCTTTTTCTCTCATTTATATATATTTACTGCAATGGAATTGTAGGAGCACTAAAAAATAAATCCATTTTGTTCAAAATTCCTCCTTTCACACAGACAGATATATAGATTTTACAGGAAACTTTTTAGAAGACGAACGATAGAATTACAATTTTCTGGAAAAATCATCATCAGATAGGATATACTTGACAGATCAGGATAAGGACTCTGATTGCAGTACCAGGATATACGAGTATATCTGCTCGACAAATTCCTATTCAGATAGCACAATCACAATATTTTGAAAATTTAATGATACCAATCATGATTATAGGTTGAATTTTTTTTCTTTTTTTTTTTTTGCGGGAGCACATGAGCCTATCGATTCTTATACTTCGTATCTGGGAGCTCTGTAGGAGCATTAGTATGGCATGTACTTTGCCCATGGATTTAATTTAAACATGAAAATTAAAATTAAATGCTTTGTACATGAAAAGAAAAATTAAATTTACATGAAATTTAAAGAGAGAAAATAAAAAATCTAGCAGCTTGGGAGTATCTGAGGCTGATTAAATAAATCATTGATAATTTTTCCTCATATATAATACATCTATATGCATCTTGAGGATTCAATATCTTATTACTTAATTCCTTTTTAGAATCTTTAACAGAACCAGTTTTCATCTACATAGATTTTAACCTTCATTATCCGATGTGGGGCTTCAATTACATTTTACAATATTATAATGATTTTGTTGCATGGTTTTAACTTTAATTAATTTTATTCTCCTTAATTCTATAGCTCCTACGCATAGATGCAATGTGTAGGCGTAGCTACACTTATTGATCTTACCATTTGCTCCTGAAACCTATGCGGAAACACTAATATTCACGTATTAGATAGTTCTACTAATTGTAATAGTGATCATTGCCCTTTTATTACATGGTTTAATTTTCAAAGCCCTCAAAGATGAACTGTAAAAAGAGTGAACTGACTATCAAATAGAAACCAGTAGAAACTAGCAATTTATTGTAGCTAACATAGAAACTAGCAATAAAACCGTTGCTAGAATAGTTTTAAATAATATTTTATTTAAAACTATTCTAGCTATAATTGGAGATTCTAATTTTAATAAGTAATTAGAATCTCCAATTGAATCCTTTCCCCCTTGGTGTAAACATGCATATAATAACTTCTTCGGATCCAAGAAGTTTTTCTGAAGAACGACATTTCTCCCCAACTATGAATTCAATTCAAGTAATATACCAGTAGGCTCAAATTTCATATGAAAAAAGCTAAGAAAATGTACCGGGACACAGTCTGTTCCCCATGTTTTTAATCCGAGAATCTATAACATCCTGAAAAAATTTCTAACTCAGAAGAATCCTGAATAAACTTTGAATATTCTTCAAGTTCACAATAGGATCCAGGGGAAAACCTTTTTGCGTATTTTTTTTGCATCCAGTTAATATTTATTATTTATGAGCCTCTTTGGATCTTCTCGCCAAGGGCAATATTGCTGTAAAAACAACCAGAAATACAATTTGGTATATAATTCATGTATCCACTCACATAATAGCACTTATGTGTGTGGATGCATGAATTTCTCTCTCATAGATCTCTTCAAATCTGATGGAGGGGTTGCCTTTCATCAAAAAAGATACTTCTTAACAGATATCCTCAAGACAGTATTCTATTCCAATCCTATATATATATATATACCATTTATATGTGTGATTTTGATTTTTTTTTCTTTTTCTTTTTCTCTTCTTTTCTTTTTCTTTTCTTCTTCTTCTTCTTCTTTTTTTTTTTTTTTTAAATTTTTGGAGTTGAACGCTTGTTTTAAGAGGGTAATATTTTCATTTATTGTTTCCAATAATCCCTTGATATCGTTTGTAGTAAATTACAAAATACATTGGAAAGATTTAATCAGTAGGATAAATACTGGAAATTAAACTCAAGCCCAGACAAAATTACAATAGCGGAAGTTTCAAACAAAAAAAAATCATATATATGCTAATTTAATGCTGGCTGGGTTCCCCTCTCTCCTGACAATCCTTCATCAAATATTTGGAAGTATTTTTTCCAAATGGAATCAAAATGTCATTATCATGAATCAAATGAAAAATGAAGCTTTGAAGATAAATACTTTTAAAGGAATAGTATATATACATTATGGTGCGAGAACTGAAATTCTCATTAAATTAACCAACAATAGCATTTGCAGTGCTTTTTTTTGCATTTGTTACATCATTAGCAAAATGTCGGATAATCAACTAAAACTTTTCAATATAATTCAAACCAAAGCTCTCAGAATCGCTTTCAGTCTCCCTCAATCGACCCCAAACATTGTTATTCCCTTTTAAAAAAATTGGTTGGACAGGAAATTTCTCCTAAAAAAGTTAGGTGTACACAAAAAATTTTCATCACTCAAATTTCGAACGGAAAATTGTCTCCATTGCATCGCAATATCCGTGGGATAATAAATATATAGTTAACTACCGTAAGACGATAAAAACTGTGTTGGGAATATACTTTATAGTTTGGATGCAGTTGGAGAACAGATTGCATCTATCGCAAGACTAATCTATTTTTTAGAACTTCCATGCATGGTTAATACAAATAAATTCAGCGTCCTAGACAAAAATCTACCAATCTTTGCAATTAGCAACTGATTTAATGAATTAATTGAACACGGATTCCGGGATTTTTTTTAATACTAGCTACACATGCATCTAAATGCCTATAGTAGGCGTTACTCAAAATACTTCTTTTGCATATAAAATAAATCTTGTCAACTCTTCACGACTGAAGCGTTGGCTATTTGCCAAGCTTTAGATTATTCATTTTATTTGACAGTTACCGGCTTCATTGGCGCAACAAAACTTCTCAATAAAGTCCCCTAAATCTATTCATAGGCTAGTCAATTAGACTCTGATACATTCACATTATAATGCGCAGCTGATATGTATTTGGATTCCGGGTCACTCAACATTTTTTTGGAATTAACAAGTGGCTAAAAACGCTAGAGCGGTAACAAAATTTGATATAAATATTGAGTGGGTAGTCTTAGAAGACATCCATACAAGCAATTATCGAAACAGAATGGAAAAAATCAATGAAAACTTTTACTGCAGCAAATACTTTGAAAAAAATAATAAATTGTAGAACATACCGATCATTGATATAATATCTAACTAAACAATAAACAGAAGAGAGGAGATTCCGGGAGTCCGGATTTTCAGCAGAATGATAATATCTCCTGGTATTTAATACAAATTCAGTTTGCAGGACAATGCAGTTTGTTCTACTTGCAATAAATTCATGGTCTCGATTACATTCTATTAACTTGCGTAAATTACAACTTCCATAGAAATGCTCTCTGAAACATATTCCAAATCGATTCCCAATGCACTGTCACCTTCAGAGAACTTTTGGAGAAAGCAGTATTGAAAAAAAAAATGTTGAGAAATTTTTTGCAGAGAATAAAATACTTTGATATTTATTGCTCTGAGGAAAAAACATTTAAAAAGAATAGGCTTTGTTGTTCCACATTCCTCATAAATCAATCAATCAATTCACGTTTCACGTTATTGTTTTCAAAACATGTTGATTTTTTTTAAAATTGAGAATATGAAATTGTCCGACTTAAATTTTAATAATTAATTCACCTGTATAAGATTATGAGAAATATATTATTCAAAAGAAGTTTAAAAATAATCTTTATAAATAGTTTTTAGTGAGAGACGAATATTTGTCAAAAATTGCATTTGTATATGATAGCAATAGATATGTGTTACGATGCATATTTGTGAGATATTTATCTGATTAAAGCCAAAACAGTTATTCATTTGGTGTCTATCCAACAAAAAAGCTTATGAAAATAATTTAAATAAATTGCTCGGTGCAACTAAAATGGAATATCAATTTTTTTATATCTTAGTGAAATACACCTGAGGAGCAAAAAAACACACTAAGAATTTCATCAAAAGGTACATGCTAATTTTATTTTTCAAAGGGTTTAATAATTGCAGTTATTCATGTATTTTCTAACAGATTTTAAAGTTTTAAAAGTGCAAGTATTGAGTATTGTATCATATTAGATTGGAAGGCACATTATACAGAAGACGAAAACGATAATGATTTCTATTACAATGAAGACAACAGGATTTTAATAGCTTGAAATACTAGAACTTAAACTGTATAGTGCTCACCTGAGAATAAATTGTGTTTTTATAGAACTGTAATTTTAATATGCGTGTGAACAAAATCCAAATACCTCGTGTTTATTGAATTTTACTATTACAAAACTAATATCTATATCAAAATTAAGCACATTATTACTATAGTTAAATTGATAAAATAAATCATAAAATTATGTGAAGCTATTTTTCTCACAATTTTGAAATTTACCTTTCTTCCAAAAACTTTTCGTCACTGTTTGAGGGTAGCTGAATTTGATATTCTTCAGAATATCCATATTTTTTTCTGAAGAAACATTATAATAGATTGATTGATACGTAACCGCATTAGAATGTATTGAGCATACACTCTCTTAGAAACAAATCTTTGGATACATCTTGGAACTATCATTCGGGGTGACTTGATTCATCCACAAATTAATCTGGATTAGCTCAGAGAAGATTGAAAAAGAGGTTAATCTTAAAACCTAGAACTACATTATACCTTTTAAATTATCGAAGTTTGTACCCCAATTACCTATTTAATTTATTTGTATCATCAGACGGAATGAAAAATAATACATTTATTAATCATTTTTTCATCATTTCTAAGAGATTATCATATCAATAGATTCTAATTTATATTTGTTTTTTTTTTTTGGCCATTGATTTACTACTTTTCTTATCATATGTAGCATTTATTTATCATATTTCGCAACAATGCAACATAATTTTTTAAAGTTAATTTTCTATATGCTTATCACGTTATATATTTTTTATTTTATCACAATGATTAAAATTCAAAGATTAAATTCAGACGTATAGAATCATCATTGCGTTTTCATAATACAATTTAGGAAAGTTGCGCGCATGCAAAAAGTTACGGTGATAACAATTAGGTTAAGTAGTGCGTGTGTTAGCGATAATGAATCAAACAGTATTATCCACTTAATCTTTATTATACATACGAATAGTTCTAAATAATTTCCCGTTAAAATCATCGGAACAAATATTTCGATATCGTCTATTTGTTTTTTGTATTCATTTTCTAGGTTTTCACTTCATTTCGTACTAATGTGAGTCAAATCTTTTCAAACTGCTTTCCTAGAAGTCATCCTTTTTTTCAAAAAAAAAAAAAAAAAAAAAAATGAAATAAAAAATTCAAGACTTTGCTTGTATATTGAGAAACAATATGCAAAGATTTATTTTATGTTTTTATTTTATGGCAACAATAATACTTGTAGATTTAGCTTAAGATATATTTAGTTTAATAATTTGACGTTTGCTTTAATTTTAATACCCGAACAGAATTGTTATTGTCTACTTTAATATTTTATCGTTTTCTCTAATTTTAATATTTAATTTGATTTTTATTACAAAACCGTTTGCTTTCATTCTTTTTTTTTTTTTTTTTTTTATCAAAAGTGGTATTGTTTTTGGACTTTAGAAGCTTGTACCTTTTGATTGTTACGACTAGATGACAAAGGAATAAACAATAGTAATTTTCGTTGAAATAGTGAAGTTAGTTTAGAAATTTTAAGTTAATCATTCAAGACAGGGTTATTTTTTTTATGGATATTACCATATCTGTAAAGGTATCAAGAGTTTCTTTTATAAGTCAACATTTGCGAATGCTTCATTATTATTATTATTATCAATAACTCCTGGGTAATAATAATAATAAAAAAAGTCATGTGTGACATAATTATGTGGTCTGTATAACTCCAAAAGTTTTCAGAAGATTTTGTAATTATTTTCAATACAAAAACTGATATTATTTTTCATGGAAACTTATTGAATAAAATATATCCTTTTTGAACATAGAATATAGTATGTGCGAAACAAATCAATATTACCGGTATCCTAAAAGTTCCCATACTGACTATTCGTAAATTTATTATTCAAAAACAACTTACTTTACAGCGATTGTTTGTATGCTAATGGTGAAAAGCATTTTTAACATAACGTTGGAAAAATTTTTGAACTTGCAATTGCTGCAAATATTCAAAAAAACCGGCCTCTTTTTAGAAAGCATAGCTGAACTCGTTTGCACATATTTTGAGAAACACGTTTCAAGATATAGGGAGTGATTTTTCTTTCGTTCTTTGAGCAATCTGACAATTTTCAGATAAACTATTGTTTGTGGATTATTTTTATAAGCACAGTTCTTCAAATGTTCCCTCAAAAAAAAGTCAGAGGAATGCCCAGATCAAGAGAATGAGTTACTTGGTTCAAAGAAGATGGTGCAGTATACTATAATAGTAATAAAATAATGGGCATATTTCAAGATTTCTTAGGCGATCGACTCAAGAAATCTGACTTCTTCGTTCCCCTAATGTTTGCCGAAAGCCTTGTCGTAATTAGTAATGGCGGCGAATGGGAATTTCAAGTGTGTGGGGAAGGGGTTCAAAAAATTTGTTGACAAAAAAAAAAAAAAAATCTTCAAGGAGTATAAGGGGTGTAGACATACACACACGCACAAAATGTTAAAAATTTAGCGACAAAATAGTAAGTTTTCGATCTTTTTGGGTGAATTTAGACAGAGGTGTAAAAGTTGATATTTTTGCCAACTGTATTGTGGTTCAGTTTTAATACTAGCGAATAATTAATTAATATTTTTTTGAAATTTCGATTAACTCTATGCAGTAAAACTTTCATCAAAGGAATAATCTAACTCATGTATTGCAGTTAAACAGAAGTATTTCGAGAAACCAAAAATGATAAGTAACTATTTCATTCAAAAAAAAAAACCGACTTGTTTAAAATAAACATTAAAAAAAATGATAATTAGCAAAATGTTATCAGTGAGTTTTCTCAAAAAGGCCTTGTTTTATATCCTATTTCACTACAAAATAGGCAAAGAATAATAAAATGTATTCTTATAGACTGCTTGGGTAAAATAACATTTAATTAGGCTTTCAAAATATTACAATTATTTATATTACAGTAGAAAAATAAACAACATAAAAATAAGTGTTTCAGAGTTAAGCATTTAGTCTCTCTCTTTTAAAACTACTTTAAGTGTTGGTTTGCGCCTAGCGTTGTTTTCCTCACATTCATCCGCTTTCGCTACTCTTCCTCGCAGCATATGTTACACACCCTTGAATCTCCTCTATTTGGTACTTTATGAAACGGCTATCTGTGACATAGTGGGTGCAACAATAGTGCCGTGATGCATGACATTGCATTTTGTGCTTATTTCCACACAAAAAAAAAAAAAAAAAAAAACAATTAAAGAAACTAAAGGAAGGATAATTTATTGATGAGACGACTGGATTTATACATGCGTTTTGCTTATAGTTCCAAGTTTTAGTAGGCTAAAAGAGAATAAAAATTTTATTCCCCCCCCCCAAAAAAAGGGAAGAGTTGGTCCCCATCTCAATAACCACTGTTAACTAGTTTTTTTCCTTGGAATTCCATTATCCAGCAATTTTTTTCTTTTAAAAGGAAACATTTATACTATTTATTTTAATTATTCAATAAACTTATTTAATTTCTGGGCAAGACAAAGAGTGAAGTCATAATGCATAATTCGCAATGCTTCGGAGATTCAAAGCCATGAAGCTTATGTGCTCCAAGTGGCCGCGCTTGCCTACTGGTCATGGTCGCGGACTCGAGGCCGTCGATTTTCGTTCAGTCGCTGATTCGGTCCTCGGCTGTTAAAGACCCACCGTATATCCGAGGCTGAAACAAGTTAAATCTGTTGAGGCTCTCTTTCGCTTAGTAGGGAAGTTGGGAGACAGAGATGCCAGCTCAGGTGTCGTCCTCGTCATTTGACCGAGGTTCAAAATTAACAGGTTCTTCCCTAATAGTTATCGTGGTGCTTCCAGTGCGATATTAATAAAACCAATCAATCAATCATTATCTGTTTCAAACAATTGATCAACCCTTATTTGCCAGAAATAGAACCAGAAATCAATTCGCTGTTCGAAGGTTACCGTCTGGTGTCCCTTAGGTGATATCGGCGTATGGAGGAATCCATGTTTTTTCGAAAAAGATGGGGTTACATTAACTGCAACATCGAATCGTTATTGTGAACTATTTGAAGACTTTCTCCACCCACAAGTTCTAGAGTCACTCAGTAATCATATTCTAGAAGATTTATGATTCTAACAAGACTGTGTACCACATCACATACTTGGAACGATATTTACTTGGAACTTTGCGAGAAATGTTTCCGAAGTATTTTGTTTCACAACGAGATGATACTGGATAGCGCTCAAGATCACTGGATTTGATGCCTCGTGATTTTTTTTTTTCCTGCGAATCACAACTTTAGGAGATTTAAAGGCAGGAATATTGCAGGAAATTATTGCGATTTCACCGGACATGATTTAAAGATCTATGGGAAGCTTTCGAGAGAGACTTTGCAACATCATCGACATTTTAGAGGCCACCGCATTAACAAGATAATTCTCAAAACATCTTGAATCAAAATTGAGTCTATAGTATTTTTGAGTAATAAAAATGCTTTTCCTGTAATTTCATTTATTTGGATTTTATTCGATTTTGAAACCAGGGCAACGTTTCTGCCTCATCCTGTAAATTGAAATATTATAATTTCTTAAAACTATTATGCATTACTACTACTACTACTCTGACTTTCTCTCTTTCGTTATTATAATGTTTGAGGAATATGATGATTATACAGCGGAAGAAAAACATCGTTCTCTCTCTCTCGTTTAGCATAGTTTTTTTTTTATATATAACAGAGAGATAAATGGAATCTAAAGAGATAAGAATTAAATAATCAGCGCCCGAAGACCCGTTCACTGGTAAAATCTTTAATAGATTAGATAATTAAGTTTAGATGAAATGGTCTGCAGTGGTGTGTTAATTTCTATTTAAAAACAATATTTTTAGTTTTTAATAAGCAATTGTTTCTTCACGAAATTTAGAATTCAGACATCGCAGTTAAGTATATTTATTAATATAACATTAAATCTAAAACTGAATCTATAGTATTGTAACCTAAGTTAGATTTTAGATGAGTCATTGACACAAATTACGAGTATGTTCTTCTTTATAAGATATTGAATGATACCGATACCCAGAATATTCTATTCGAATAATTTGACACAGATTCTTATCTTAGAAATTTCACCGCCAATATTTTAAAAAGGAAGATAATTTTTTTTATTTTACCGAGTGTTGAAAATAAATGTCAAAGTTTGGTTTAAAAAAATGTTAACATAATTTGATGCTGACACTTGACACTATTTTCTATCATTTTACACGGAAAATTTCATAAACAGGAAATCTAAAAGAACTTGAGGAAGGAACTCCTTAATAGTTTGAAACAAAATATTCTGAAAAATCTCTACTTTAAGATTTAGTTTTTCCAGATAATTAATAAATTACATTCTAATTTATTAATTATTTAGATTAATTTACATTCTAATAAAGTCATACCCTTTAAAACGAAAAAGTATTATAAGTACTAATTTTGGAGTTATTGATTTATAATTAGAATTAAATGGAAGCTGTATAAGTTATTCGGAAAAATGCCAGTTTTCATCGCTTTAAAACTGTCTGAGGGGTAACCGTAAAGTTTTAATTATTACTAGGAAATAACCTAGACATTTGGATAAAATTTATTCTGCATATTAATAATTGATCCTCATTTACATACTGTTATAAATTACAGCTATTCTTGTTGATTTGTTTTTAGGAAGCTGTAACTTAAAGTAACCCGCAGTATTGTAAATTTTTAATTATTATCCTGGGTCGTAAAGTTTTAATTGTTACTAAAATAATCGGGACTTGATTTTTGTTTATTATTCTCTTACATAGTCACTATCCTGAATTATAAATTTTTTCCAACGGTTTTTTTTTTCCTTTCGAAAGCAGTCATTATAGAATCCAGCAGATTGGAATCAATCTAAGAACGGCTACTTTAATCTACTGCTTCTTGGAACCAAACAAATCAACATGAATAGATGTAATTTACAACATTATGTACATAAGGATCAGCAGAATAAATTTTATCTAGATATCTCGGTTATTTCTTAGAATAATTAAAAGTTTACGGTACCCCCTCATGCAGTCGAATTGTTAATCCTGCCGATAATCTGTCAAATTTCAAACATTCGAATTACATATCTGGAAAATGCTAAGAAAGAAAATTTATTGCTAAGAACTAATTAGTCCTTTTTCATTTAAACAAACTGTGTAACAAGCTCTTGACCCCAAGTAACACATATTTCTTCCTATGATTTAAAATTTAAAAAAAAAAAAAAAAAATCTCTCAATATGTAAAACATAAAATAAAGAATTTAATACATGCCTTTTTTAATTGAATCAATCACTAAAAAATTTTTAAAAATTAAAAACAAAAAACTCTACACTGCAATTTTTTTGAGAAAAAAAAGCAAATATTTGTTCAGTTATAAAATTTTTAAATAAATTATCAAAACTAGCGTGACTTCTTAAAAATATACAATAACATGTATGATTTTAATATGTCGTTTTGAAAACTAAATTTGAATAACAAAAAGCAAGAAAACGTTGCAAATTTGCTTAAAATTTAATTTTTTACATTTTTAAAAAAAATTCATTTTCTTAATCAAAAAAATAAAATCATTGAAATGTACAAAATTTTTTAACTCAAAAGACCTATTTGATTAGTATTTGTTACAATAATAGATAAGTACCTAAAGCACTTTTTTTGAATCAATTTTACCCCAATAAATTTGTATCTTTTTAGGTCCCGTGATCCTTAATTGTATTGTATCAAATCCCATGTTTCTGCTCTTAAAATGTAAACGTATAGAATTGTCTAGAATGGTCAGAAAGCAATCACTCGAAACATTTTACAAAACATACCTTCTCTATGAATTATCAACTATTGCCAAATGATCTAGAAAACTCGAGTATAATAAACAAGGTAAAGAATTATCTGGAAACAGATGCTGCTGAACTCAAATGAAAACAACGGACAAGATCCATATTTATGTGAAAATGTGCATTAGATAATATCATGATTTATTGAAAGAGCATGGTGAGTCAAAACAAAAATTCCTGTTTATAGAACCTACTTTTGGGGTGTTTTTGGCAACAAGAAAAGAATTATAAGAATTTTGAAACAATATTTGTATGTTTCAAAATTTTAATAATTTGTTAATGAAAAAAAAATTATTTATTTGACTATTTACTTTACTCAACAATAAAAGCACGCATACAATAATAATTCTTAAAGTTTCCCAGTTCGTTTCATTGAATTAAAAAAAAAACAGAATTTTTTTATTTATTAAACTCAAACGAAATTCGTCCGAAGTATAGATTTTTTAAAAAAAAAAAAAAAAAAAAAAAAAAAAAAAAATCAATACATAAGATATATACATTTAAAATATGTTGGGAGCACTTACATGTTGAAAGAGAATTTTTTTTTTATTAATTTTCTTTATTTCATATCCCAAAAATCGATAATTGATTGACTCATGGCTTGATGGTTGACAAAATATTCGCGTTGTGATTTGTTTTTGCCATTACTTCGTTAATTGAAACATAAATATAACTATTAAAATAAGTATCTTTAATTAAAGAGAATTTTTTTTTTATTCTTAAATACATTCAAAACATATAATCTATCATAGGAATTGATGCTTATGATATTCGCTTTCATTTTTTTAAGTATAATTTTATTTTGTTCCATCGATTCCATTTTTTCCAGCTAGCCACGTTCATTTTCGAATATTTGTTTGAGCTAATATACAAAGAGCTGAAGTGAAATGCATTTTCTAGTTTAATAATAGCATTCTTGGACGTAGTCGAGAAGAGACATTGACGTTGAGGATTGTTTCAAATGATATACTTTATTTCACAAAAATGAAATCACCAACTCCTTGGGGGCTGTCAAGCGCATTTAACATGGATGACATAAAATTATTTTTTCATCCGCGTATTACAGTATTTAGTCGCAACTGGCATAATATTAATTGTTAAGTTATTCTGTTTACTTGAAGCAGAGGCTTTTACTTTCGCTTTTACATTTAAACTGAAAATCTATGAAATTATTTAGTCAAATTAACTGTATAATTTTTTTTATTTAATCTACAGGAGTCTAACGCACCGCTAGAGTTATGAAACCATATAGGTTACTCAAAATAAGGCTAGATCTCATGGAATTGTAATTTGTATTTAATGAAAATTTTCGAAAGAATGAATTTTCCAATAGTGTTTCATTTGAAGCTTACGAATTTCAAAAAATGTGTTTGCCTCATTAAACATCTTTAGTTTTTTTAAAGGTTTAAACATACCGTTTGCAGATATGTCATTCGAAATTTCTAACCAAAATATTGCACAATAGTCAAAAGTTTAAATTCAAGAATAAATACCAGGGGAAGAAAAAGGATCTCAGTTTGTTTCTATCAACAATAAATTGCTGTTCAGGCTTAACTGCTAAATTGTTATGCATCTGTTGTGTATTTCAAATGAAAAAAAAAAGTGTTAAAATGTAATAATTTAATTTTGCTTAGAGTTGTGTAGAAGTTAACGAAGTTATAAATGCAATATAAAAACATATGCGCTAGTCTAGTGCGACATTAATTATTAGAATATTAGGTATTTAAAGTTTTGTTACCAATTTTTTTAATTTCATCTATTATTACCAAACTTCATTTTAGCAAATGAAACCGTTTGTGATAATTTTTATTCGAAAAAATACTGTGTATGGAATACTTATTTTATTTATTCGTTCGAAATCCGTGCCTAAAAAAAGGGGGCATGTAATGACTTGGTTTCAATTCATATCTGTTTATTTAAAAGAATTTTAATCTCAATAGTTATTTATATATATCATGTAAATCTTAAATTATCAGAGAGATAAAACGGATCAAATGGTGGTTTATTCCATTTATCCGATAGTTGGAAGTCCAGTTACGATAACCCAACCGCTCTGTTTCAAGAAATTATTACCCTTTTTTTAGCTTTCAAAAAGAGGGAGGGCGCCGATTGACTATCGCTGCAGGCAAGGTTACAGTTACGCATCCATGCACGTGATTTTTATTACGTAAATGGAATATTTTATAACGATCGAACGGACAACTCGCTCTTTCGAGATCAAGGTCGAAACTAGATTGTGATCATGAGATATTAAATAAAATAACAATCTTTCTTTTCCTTGACCGTGAGATTACTTAGACTTCATGCTGCAGCTGTAGACTAATTAAAACACTGGGATAGATATAAAGTATTTTTTTTTCTCATTAAATTAAATGCTATTTCCCCCTGTTCTTGGACGTCATGTTATTTTAATGAAATATATAAAATTTCAAGTACTAATGACGACGAAGCTTGCATTTTAGACGAGATAAGTGTTTAATAATAATGCACTTTTTCCTAAATAACCATTACCTTATTTAAAATATTAAATAAAATTAAACAAAAATCGTAAAAATTAAATTTATGAATTCGGTTATTCATTTGTTGTTGTTGGGTCAATGATGTACTACAATTGCTCAATGAATATTTGCAATGTATTTCGTCGTCACAGTAATGCAAGAAAAAGTACGATTATTTTCCAAACGACCCATTGCAGAAAAGTAATCTTTCAAAAAGTAAATTTCAGTTTGGGGAGTACGGTTTTTTATGTTCTGTTTATCTTTTGTCAAAAGCTGCAGTATATTCTACGCAAAGCTGGTATAATTAGTGCAAGCATGGACATGCGCATTCGAGGAAAATATTAGAAATGGTAATACTAATGAGATGTTTATCTCTTTTCCTGACGTTTTTCATAGTCAACTGTGCTGACAATTTATACACCTTTTCTTTGAATGGAAAGAGATTTAATATTGTTTATCAAGAAGTTCTTCAGAGAGCTTCTTAAAATTTCTTCACAGTTTAATGTTATAATTAATTAATACTTTAATGTTATTTTTAGTGGATATTTTGCCTCATTCGGTTATCATTTTAAGACAGTTTAGTGATCATGAGAGGGTTTGCTCAAGTACTATTTTTGCACCATAAATACAATTGTAAATTTTTAAAATTTTGGGAATGTTGCCTTACACCGTATTGAATGCGGACCCTCAATAAAAGTATTTTAAACATTCTAGCTGAATTATTCCATTTTTAAACTTTTTAAAGCATTCTAGCTGGACAAATCAATTTTAATAGGACTGATTTTTTCCTGCCGATGGGGAAAAGTGGAGGAGGGAGATTGGGAGCATTATAATATTTTTGTAAATTTTATAATAGTAAACTTAAATAATAAAAATAATTGTTGAGAACTGATTATCAGGCACTGCTTATCAAAGTTCGCCTTGATCAGTAGTTAGAATACGACCATCATTGTTTGGGCTTAATGAACAGAGACATTTTTCGGCATTGGCAGCAACGAAAACATTTTGTAACCGTAAAATGAAGAGGGAATGCCCCGCTTTGTACACTTCCACGGATTTTATTCTTATGGCGACATGTTTCGCTAGTGATTTAGCATCATTTGGGACATTGTTGTAAAGAAATTACATCTTATACAAAAATTGAAAACGGAAGGGAATTTTAGACAGGAGAAGGGTCAAGGTGTAAAGAGTTTGTTTGCTGTCCACGAAGCAAAGCCTCCGCATATTGAGTTTTGTAACTGTTTCTCATACCGTACACATTGTACTGCGTATTAGTTAAAAAAGTGATGTCTACAAATCAGTTTTTTGGGTGATTTAGGTAAGTAATTTATTTAGGTACCAAATTCTTAATCAAGAACCCCCTCTCCCGGTCAATGGTGTCACGCGTTACGAATGTTAAAATCTGGTCAACTTAAGTATGCATCAAAAGTGAAAGCTTCATAGTAGAACAAGTAATATAAAAAAAACAATATTATGTCAATTCCTACTTAGGTCAACAAAGAAAATTTTTATTTTAGTTACTTTTAATTAAATAATTACAATTAAAATAAATATATTTATACGTATGACAGAATCACAATATTAAGTGGCAAAAGTAATTTTTTTCCAGCGATCTACACGTTTCGTCACTGACGGTATTTATTCCTAAATTTATATCCTGCTAAATATCTTATATAAGAGAAAAACATTTTCTCCCATATAAAACTAAAATTAATTATTTGAAAATAAAATTAAAAAAAAAAAAAAAAATATGCTTCGACGAGATTCGATCCGAAGACATGAAGATTCTATGCCGACGCTCTATCAACTTTGCCATTGCAAGATAAATGACGTAATAGAAGCATTGGCTTGTTTCTTAATTCATCTAGTAAATTGAATGGTTAGAATGTAGTTCAGCCCAACCACCCTTGGCGACAGGAATTATTTGGCGGTATTTTGCCATATGTAGCTACCCTGGTCCACTTCGCGGACTTAACGTGCAGCCAAAAAAAAAAAAATAATCGCCAAGTTCTGCAATTTTTGAAATTGCGCCAAGTGATTGGGCTAAACTGCATTTTCACCAATTAAATTTAATTAAATGAATTAATATTTGGAAAAACTGTATTAACATCAAGTGTCATCCACTAGAAGTTTAAAAAATATATATTTGAACATGAGTGGATGAATAAAAAGTATTTTATAAACGATTGAAAATTTGAACAAGATATATATAGAGTGTGTAAATAGTAGGAATTTGAAAATCAGCAGTGTGTTCTGAAATTATAACTCTATCAAATGCAATTAGTGGCGAAGGTTTTAACAACACGCAAACGGCTGACATCGAAGAATTGAAGCTAGAAAGTCCTTTGCATGAGGCTTAACTTTAGAATATAACTATGTATTATTAGAACCTTAATAGAAATAATTGATATAAAACCAAC
>BMAW01054425.1:600228-697120 GCA_019974015.1 Nephila pilipes
AAATCAGACTCGGTATGTCTGGAATGTAACACTATAATTACGTCGCTCTGTGAATTCCCAAATCGCGAAGAAATAAAATTTTAAATTCACATAAATAATTGATGCTTTTGTTCTATAATACTTGTGCATTTATATATTCATTGAACTTTCTGAGTAACACATCTGTGTACGTTATGTTACAATAAATTTACTTAAGCGAAATTTTTTATTTCACTTAATTACAACTGGGAAACAAAATTAGGAGTTGCGCCTTTGTAAATCGAATCTCCCTTCAATGGTGGAATCAGGACTTTCAGCCACAACCATCCAGCCACAAAATTGTGAACTCTTATCACCACCCCCTTGTCCTAATTCCAAGCCTTAGAGTCCCGCAATATATTCGTAATTTATGTAAAGAATTATTAACGTGATCAACATCATTCTTAACTGATCAAAAATGATGTGATAAACATTTATTGCACAATAGACAAATGTTAGAGTTATAATTTTTTATATGATGTTATTGAGAATTGGCAACAGATATAAATAATCTAGAGTTAAGAGAGGAATAGATTTCTTAATAATATGAATATAATTTTTTGTCTATACATGTATGTATATTTTGGTCGGTGTAGTTCTTAAAAACGAATAAGAGTTTTGTAATTTCTTTTTGTCTATTACATTAAATTCATATGTATTAAATATTTAAATTAAATCAATGAAACTCAAGTGACTGATATCAATCTGCATCGAACAATCTGAACGAAAATATCATTAAAAGGACTTTCTTATTAATGGACAACGAGCAACTTCATTTTTGAGGAAAATCGCTGGAATATGCGAGTATAATACATAGTGGTCAAATCTTATTTCTACCTTTGAGTAATCCAATTGAACATTTTTTATGGGATGAATTTAAGTTTAAGTTATCACTCTTGCAAGGGAGCATTTCACAAACAAGTGGTTTGTTAAGTGTTTCCTGATGTCTATTTCAGCTTGATTCAAAAATTCGCTTAATAATGTACACCAAACAATTTTTGAGCCACGATCAGATGACGAGGTTGACACATCAGCTGTTAATTCACGCCAACTTGATCACTGAAATGTTCGGTGAGATGCGAATCCTATAAAGAATTGTTTTTTTTAAAAAATTTATCCCCTGTACGGAATGACATCACGTCAAAACGAATTCTTTTTTCGTTTTTACTAGATAAATGAAGTACATATCAATAGATTAGTTTTTATTTACATTCTTAGGTGCAGAAACTACCTATTCAAGATTATTAGAAAATTAGTAGTAAAAATAAATGGAAATATGTATAAATTATTGTTAAGAGTATTAACACAAACGTATAACACAGAACTTGATATTTAAATATTGTAACTTTATATTGATCAATAAAAGTTTAGAGAGGAGAGTATGTAAAAACTGGGGGGAAGGGAATGGGAAAATTACAAAAATGGAAAAGAGTAGCAGCTCGAAATACAATGCATTAGTAAAGTAGTTAAGGAAAGCATTTTTTTTTTTTTTTTGTATGCTTTTAAATATTTTTTATTCAATTAGGGTTAAAGAGAATTGCATAAAATATAACTCAAAATCTTCGATCGAGTGTTTTTTTTTTTTTTTTTTTTTGAATTAGAGAAAACATACAAAACGAACGTTCTCTGATGATCAAAATCTTATTTTTTAACGTGAGTTGCAATAATCAGCAGTAAAATAAAGCCGAGCTTCCATATTTCGATGTATAGAAAATGTAAAGTTTGGAGTGAGTGAACGATTTTTTTATACGCAATATTAAGAACATCTACGTTTGTATTTCGCCCTCTCCCCCGATAGGAACGAGAGCGCAGAAGTGATGACAGAGGTCATATAAATGCTGTTTTCATCAAAAAAAAAAAAAAATCATTATTAAGCTGCGTGCTTTATTATTGAAGTGAAAACTGTTTTATATTTTTCAGTTTGTATGTCAATAACTGAGTTCGTCTAAATATCATAACAGGAAAAAACAACAGGAAATTTCAAAACACCCTGATTAAAAACAACAGGAAATTTCAAAAAAAGGAATTTTTTTCAGGAGAGAGAGAGAGAGAGAGCCTTAAATTTTCGCTATAAAAACAATTTCTTTGTATCGAAAAAAAATTTTTAATTTTCGAAAAAGGGTTTTCGCATATATATATATATATATATATTGAATTATTGTTTTACCAATTAACGTTAACATCCTCAATTTCTGTTCTACGAATCCTTTTCCTCACATAGAACGAAATTTTTACTTTTAATTCAGCTTAGCTTCAGATTTTTTGTAGTAAACATCGATCCATTTCGGAAAGGATTAAGTGTGCTAGAGAAATTCAGTTTTAAAGAAAACATAGAGAGTGAGATGAAAAATAAAAACGCTGCAAAAAAAAAAAAAAAAAAAATACGGGAGAAATTTTAACAAGTATGTATCAACACTTTTTTCAAAAATAATAATGAAATTAAAATTTATGACAGTGTTGGACATTTAAAACGGTATACAGTCTTAAGATTGAACAATATCAATGAAGTAGTATAGATAAGAATTTTAAAAGACACACACACACACGAACATATCTGTGTTCTTCAGGCTGTTCATTAAGGCTCTCGTCTACCGGCCAAATTGATTTCATGAGCGCAATATTAATCCTATCGTATTTCTACTACCATCCTCAAATATTTACTATTTCAAACGCTAAAAAAAAAAAAAAAAACGCATCCGAAAAAGCAAAAAAATAATGAAGGTTTTCTGCAGAGCTCCTCCGATTTTCGAAAATCTTTTAGAACATTTTTCTTAAGGCCGGATAACCCGCAAACGTATCATTAAAATGAGGATAAAAATATTTTCAAAAATAAGAGAAAGTGTATAATTCCTAGGAATTTATTATTTTTTTTTTTTTTGCTCTTTCGGGTGCACTTATACGTATTCAAATCGATATACTAGTAAAGAGTCAGGACGGTAATAGAAATTCCATAGGATTAACATTACGTTCACGAAATCAAAATAACGGGTAGACGGCAGCCTTTCGGATAAAAGATACGCCGCACTGTTTCAAATTTGTAAATTGTTTACGTATCGGTACATTTTCAAAAATAAATTCCTCTAATAGTTTAATGTTTTGAGTCTTCTTTATCTTTAAAAATTATAATCTGCACTATTTGTTTTTAATAAAAAATTATGAAAAAATTTCAATATATATATATATATTTCTGTTTATCTAAATAACTACATATTGAAGTTTGTAATACATAGAAGTACGAGTGTAGTCTAGTTAATTAAACACACATATTTTTGCACGATTGAAAATACCGTTTAACTAAGATAAGGCGCTTAGAATTTTAAATCATGGTCAAATGAAAAGATCGACACCTAAAACTAGCAACCCACTCAACATTTTCTCACTGAACTTACTGACGGATTTAGAGCCAAAACACATTTAACACGTGTTAACCTTTCCTATAAATGGTGTTTGAAATTAGATCTAATCTTCTGAAGTTTATTAAATTGGCTGAGCAATTAGGAAAAGCGATTCAATACGAATTCTTTGAATCTTATCCTATTTTCCGAGCTGCTTTAAAAAGCTCTAATCTTTATTCACGTTAATTCTTATAATTTTAAATTTCAATGGTCATTTAAATAATAATAGATATTATGATTTATTAAAAATTTAGTTATGATGAGGTAATATAATTTTTTAATAGAAATGGGAACACCATAATTTGTACTACTTCGCCATCTCTCTCTATTACCTTCGAGATCGCCATTCTATCAACCACAATGCTACGGGGCATTAATAATTCAATAAATAAAATTTTATTTATATAATTACAGAGGCAACAAATGAAAAATAGTACGGTACAAAATATTTAACAAGTTTTTTCTTTGTTATTAAATTTCTAAAAAAAAATAAATCAGAAACTTATTATTTTCTTATTCCCAGTGATATTTATTCAACACGTGAATTTCTTTGAGAGCAGCACGGAATTCATTCGTAAGAATAATTATCATTAAAATATAATCACATTAAAACATTTTGACTTTTCCCTTTTTTTTTTTTTACTCTGAATCCCTGCTTCGCAAGTATTTACAAGTCAAGTGTTTTAACTCTTATTCAATTATTTCTTCCAGTTTGATAATCTCATACATAGCTTGAGCATGCATAATCTAATTTTTTAAAAAATAATCATTCTCTTTTTTTACAGATCATGTTAACACCGTAAAAGTCAAGGGTAAGAGAAACCGTGAATACTCTGATACTCGTACTTCCAGATCCGTTAAGAATCATGGAGATCTGTACAGCATTGTTAAAAAAAATGAAATAGAGGATCGAAAAGTAACTGAATATGTACCATATAATGACAGTTTATAATCGATACTTTCGAATGCAAAATGATCTTAATTGAAAATATAAGATAACTATTACAAGCTATTTTTTCCCAGTTTGGGAATTCTTTTGATTCTGAAACAAGAAAAATTACGTGAGTCATTACAAAATGCAAACGAACACCTGCCGAAACAAAAATACAGTCATGTCAGAATTCAAAGAAATTCGTTCCATTCACTGTATGTTTCTTTATTTTATCTGTTTGTTCAATGTCATCATAAAAACATTCTAGTATTATGCGTTTTCAGAATTATATTATTTGGTATTTCTCTTGAGAAACACGAGCATATTAACATGCTACATATTTTATTTATGTGTCAGAAGAATGTAACCGAAATAATAATAAATAAACCCGCTGATATTAAGTTAATACATTAAAATGCTGAAAATGGTTTCATACTAAACTAAAAAATAGAAGAATCAAAACATCATTTATTTTAAACAAATTCAGGTCATGTGGTCACTTTAATCTCTTGAATGCTGTGATCCCATAGTAAATCTGCACAAACTATAAAATAAATCAAATTACATTATAACTATATTATAAATGCTAGAGAAAGAATTTTGAACAAATAGTTTTTCATAGAAATAGTATAGAGTTGTAAATAACAACTAACTTTATGGGTTTATAATTTTCAATTATATATCACATTTTTTTCATTTGATTTGCTCTATGCAATAAATAATATACATTTTTTTATTAATTTCTTTTTGACTAAAATAACTATATATATATATAACTGAACAAACACAGAATCTCTTATGAAAAATCTACCACAGCGAATATTCGAAAATTCCTTATCAATAAAATTTTCCTGATTTTAAGAACAACTTTCGAAATTTTTAAACCGAATCCCCAAGGCAATTCGAGAGAAAAAACAAAGTAAAACAAGTTTTGCGAAATAAGTTTCAGAGAGAGAAAAGAGACAATGTGTTTTTTCAGTAATATTTGAACCGAGGAAAATTTGTTTATTTTTTTGCATATTCCATTCGAATATTCAAATTCGAATGAAATGAAAAGTTCACTGTCTCTTTCTTCTATCATTCGTTTGCACAGCGTTCTTAACGCTACGAAAGGCACGAACAAATCGCTCTCTTTACAATTATGTGCGAGACGAAACAGGTTGTTGGCACCTGTACCTTGCGGTCGTGATAAGATAAAATACGGAAGGACACGTCACATCTCTTACCTCATCACTCTCTTCAGTTCCTGATTCTTCTGTGCCGTCCGGCCGATCGCCGGACACCGCACTGGACATTTCGAAAGGCTCCCACATCGCTCTAAGAACATTGCAGTGGCCTGCTTTTTTTTTTCGCCACTTACGCCACTTAGGTAACAGCTGAACATACGGCACGGATGAATGAATGTTGGAATACGCCACCTAGTGATATACTGACACTTATGATGTCCCGCTTTCGAATTCGCTGCGTTCATTGTTCTAAATTACGGCAGTAGAGGTATTCGAGCTATACAATATGAAAATTTCGCAATATTAGACCTTACCTAATTAAAAAACGTGATCTTTTTGTTTTTATAGAAGAAAAATTTAATATATATATATTTTTTGTTAGGAAAAAGTTCACTTATTTCGATAATTTTAATATTCTTCATTTATCAAAGTTCATATTCAGTTATTATAGCTCAACACTAATAGGATTACCACTCTATATTCTGCCTGCGAATTTATGCTCCATTTTATAACAATTTTTTTTAAATGAATTTAAAGTGTAAAAAAGCATGTATGAAAAACCATCTCACAATTACCTAATAACGTATTGAAAATGTCGAAAACACTTGTGATAACAAAAACACGCGGACAAATTAAAGTATTTGTAATTAAAACTAGCCTTTTTATCAAATAACTTAAGTTACAGCATTAGTTACGAGATTTCTTATGTGGAGCTAACAAATATTAGTATAAAATTATTCGAAAAGATGCATTTAAATATATATTTTATTCTACAAATTAATAACATCATTCCAATCTTATTGTCGATATTTTTATTTCAATATTTATCACAAAAATGTTCTTAATAATCACAATTTTATAAATGTATCAATTTTTAAAATTAAAAAACATTCATGCTTCAAATAATTCATATGTTAACATAAATGGATGCAATATTTTTGAGAAAAATATTTCAAATAAAAAGTTATTATTTAAAAAAAAAAAAAAAAAAACCTTTCCTAAAAGTATTCTGTAACATTCTCGAAATAGTTTTGTAAAATTTGTGGAGTTTTGAAGCAAATGAAATAAAGTTTGTTTATATGTCGCGTTATAGCTACAGTTAATTGTAAGTCTTGAAAGAAAAGTAATAAATTATCACGAGACAAAAAATATGTTCACACTGCTTAAGATACCCTTAGAAAATTACAAGCTATAATTATTTCAGCGATCTCACAACGACAAAATTTTATTGTGTTTTTCAAAAAAAACCATAATTTTGTGTTTGATACATAAACCAAGATTATCAGAGGTGGATCCAGAAAAAAAAAAAATAGAAGTTGGGTCACAAAATTTATGGGGATGGGCAGATACAGTTATTATTATTTTTTTCCCCTTTAAAAAGTTCATAAGACTTAACTGAGGTTATTACGTTCATTATTCATTCTTAGTCCTTTCACGAAAATTAAACTAAATATTTATTAACTCTAGGATCAAATTCGAGAGAGCTGAAAACCTTTAGTACGATACATACTCGTTGCTCGGTCCTGCGCTTGGATACAACAAATAACCGTGATGGTGATTGCTTATTAATGTAGCATTGAGAAGCAGCACGAGAGCTCAGACCTCGTAATTTTGAGCCTCGGTCAAGTGACGAAGAAAACGCCTGAGCTGGTATTGTTCATAATTCCTCACCACGCCAGAGGGAGGTACCTCGACTAGATTTAACGTGCATCAGCCTCGTTTCACCGCAGGTCTTTTGAAGCATCAGAACTCAAACCAACGACTCAAGGAAACGCCAGTATCCTACTGGTCAAGGTGGTGATTATAACTTCTAGACTATCGTGGCCGAATAACTGTGAAGTAAAACAACAAGATAAATACTTTTAAATATGATTGAGACAATTTGGTTGAAATATCCTGTTGAGGTTTGTTATATATGCGGGAAATTATATGACAGGAAGGTCTGTGACAACATGTCTTCCCTCTGGATCCACCTCTGAAGACAATCATATATATATATATATATATATATATATATATATATATATATATATATATATATATATATATATAAACTTAAAATTATAAAAAATTTTGTTATAAGAGAATTTGCTTTTTTTTACAGTAAGATATTCAATAAAATTAAATCCTGATCATTACAACGAAGTCTCCCTGAATTAAAATAAAATAAATTCATCACTTTTGTAATTTTTTCTAAGCTGTCATTATATATTATGGTAAGAGTATAAGTAGTAAAAGGTCCAAAGGGTTTGAAGATACTTTCCTCCTTCTGCCATGCTGTGGACAGAAAACGACCACTAAGATGATGCCCCATTTTACAACATTTTTCTGAATTTCACTTGGTGTGTGTGTGAGTAAGTGTGTGCGTGTCATCAAATTTTCGATTCGAGAGTAGATCCTTGATGGCCAACTTGCCATCAAGCTAGAGCTTTGAAATTTTAGGAATCGTTCGTACTCGCCTAACAATTCAATATTTAGACATTTACGACAAGTCTTAACTAATATTTCAATAATTTTAATAAGTCAAAATATTCTTTCCCCCTCGGCGCTTCTAGGATTGAGGGAAAAATTTCTTTCCCCCTCTGGGAACACCGGGAACTCCCCATACGCCACATGAGGTATCGTAAAACTCACAAAGCGGAGATAGTAAGAGTTGCTGACTTTCAGTCTGTAATCATTCGCATGAAAGAAAGATTCCAATATTTGGCGCCGTGTCTTATCGCAATAATTTTTTCTGAATTCTGGTTACCATTTTTTTAATAGAATGACTTACAAACTTTCAAATACATGTTTTGATTTTGTGAGTATTATGAATTTTTTAATACGCTCACAAATGTCTCTTTTTAAGTAAATTTTAAAGTTAAAAATTATTATGTATTTCACTTGGTGTGTGTGTGTGTCATCAAATTTTCGATCGTTAATTTAACCAACTTCCCATCAAGCTAAAGCTGTAAACCTTTGGGAATCGTTCTTACTTGCCTAACAATGCAAAATTTAGACATTTGCGACAAGTTTTAACTAATTTTTCAATAATTATTTTTAATAAACTTTGCCACCATATAAAAACGTTGTTTTTAAAAACGTTGGTTTTTATCTCGAATTTTTTTCTCTCAGTCCAGAGCTGCAGGTGTTAACGAGGCAAAGGAAGTCGGGGTTTTGGTGTTTTCTTCTCTTTCCCCCAGAGTGCAAATGAGTCATATAGAGACGGAGAAGAGAATCCAAGAAAGATAGAATTTTTGATTAGACGATGCAGAAAGGAACAGTGAATCCCTTGACAGTTTCCTGCGTAATTTTTGTTCTAAGGGTGAATATCCCCACTTTAAATAATTATAATTACAGATGTATACATTTGAATGATTCCACAAATCAAACTTAAGTAGAGGAGTTAGGGGGTTATTGTAACACGCATGTTACGTACAGGTTTTAAAACTTTTTAATCGGAATTTTTACAAAACATTATTCTGATGATGAAGCATCTGTTGAAACAATTTCAGGACGTCAGTCACTCAAATTAGAAAGAAAATGATTTTCCACCGTCAAAGATGAGACCTCTACCTAAGGCTTCACTTCAAAAATAGTCTTAACAGAGGCAAAACTGAAAAAAAAAAAAAAAAATCTGCTATCCTGACTAACACACCAAAAAATGCATTGGAAAAAGAATATGAAGATATAATTAATCAGAAAAGAAAACATGAGAATAGAAAGGGTAAAGAAAAAGTTAAAGAAATTTTAAAAAGAAACCCCTCAAAGGGATTAAAAAAAAAGTGTAGAGGCATTTTTTTGCTTTAATCTGTAGAGGTGCTTACAGCAACTCTGATGCAGGAAAATAAGTGCAATGCTTAATTTGCAAACTGTAGGTCACGCTTAATATGTGTTTTACTTTGGTTTTTAAATTTATACCGGTATTACTAATCAAACCATCAAACTTCAGCAAATTACATTATAAGAAAATATGACAACCAATTCAGAAAATCAACCATAGGAAAAGGAAGGCAAGCTTACTAATAATCTTCAATTTAATTGCAAACATCCAAATTATACATAAACATTTAAAATAGTAAAAAAAAAGCAATTGAAAGTTTAAATAAAAAGAGAAATATTAATAAAATCAAAAATTAATATAAAAAATAAGCATTCTAAAACAAAACGTAATAAAAATAACCGATGACACGTAATTATAAATAATGTTGAAACTTTTTAAAGACTACAAAAACAAATGCAGAAATAAATAATCTAATCATATAAAACACTAAAACAAATTGCAAAAAAATAAATAAAACAAGCATTACATTAAAAAAATTTAAAATATACAAAACACTACACAAATTTCATACGTAGTTATACTCTTTATCGCATACCCCTTCTACTCCATAAAAGAAAATTCCCCGCCAAAGTAAAAACTGATTTATTTATTTAAAGGAAACCAAAACAGTCAATTGATTGATTTTAAAAGAATTACTAGCTTAAAATTACTAACCAAAATTTAAAGAAAATTTAATTAAAAAAGCAATATTTTACAAATAAAAAAAAAAAAACCTAATAATTAGCATCTTTAAAAAATGAATAACAGATCGAAAACAAAGTTAAAAATGAACCACTCTCTAGATTGAAAAAACCTATTCATTCACACAAAACCTATTTATTCAAAATATACTCCTTTAATAAAAATAAAAATTACAAAAATAATGAGGGAAAAAAAGAGTAAAATGGAGAAATAAAGAGACGGTGAAAATTTAATTACATTATATCATTACATTTTTATCATGTGCAATACAATAAAATAGTCAAGTTCTTGGAAATTTTTTTTTTGAAAAATAGGGAAATATTTTCCTTAAAATTTCATTAAAATCTCTCTGGTAATTAATGATACAGTGTTGTGTGTTTTAGAGCGGGGGGGGGGGGGTAGAGTTGTCGAAAAATACCCCTCCCCCCTATAACAACTGTTATTTTTTTTAGCGCTGTCGAAAAAAGCTTCTGAAATTCCGAAGTGTGCGACTTGTATTTTTTGTTATGTTTGAATAACTAGCACAGAAAAACAATTGCTTTATTTGATTCAATAATTAGCTATTAACACCAATTACAGAAACAAATTCTAGAGAGGCGTGGTGTGGAAATAAGAAATGTAAGGTACCAACTCAGGTGACGTTCTCATCACTGGACCTTGGTCATGACCATAATCATGACCGTAATCATGAGGTCTGTCATCATTAGCTTCGTATAGCTTCTAGTGTGATGAGTTAAAGAAATCTAAGCAAAACCAGGGAAACATGAAGGACAGTATTATTCGAAAATGTCGAGGACGACTTTTGACCCAATACCTCACTCTCTTAACATATCACGGGAGAACTTTAAAAGTTTGTTTCAATTTAACGTGAAGCGGCATCTACTATTCCGGATAGCACGACAGAGTTCAGAGGAATTAGGTTTCGAACTCACGACTCGATTTGAACATAACTGATAACGAAGATCAAAATTCGAATCAAACAAAATCAGGAACTAAGCTCATAATTATAATCACTTTGGTTCCTGCGTTCAAAAAAAAATAAATAAATAAGTATTATATTGCTGCACTGAACAAAAGAAAATTGAGTGGAATTTTCCAAGTAACTTTTCGTTGAATTTTAAAACTTAAATTCTCTGAGAGCTGTGTTGTGAAAATTTGAAAAGGGGGATGCCAGCTGGCATTTCATATTCCTCATCTAACCTTCATTCAATGTGACAAAAACCTTGTTTAATAATGACTGTGCAGCTCTGTAGTCAGACATGCATTTACGCAGATTCTACATCTATGCCGATGAATCACCAAATCACTTTGTCCTGTTTACAGTTCATTACATTCATCAGGAGTACGTATTCGATTTATTTTTCAGTTTTCTTTAGGCTCATAGAAAAAACGCGTGACCTTGGATGACAAAATGTTAATAATTTTTTTCAAGGCTATTTAAAAATTCATGATTTCAGTTTCTCACGCATACCAACAAGAGCCCCAAGGTTATGTCTGTCTCCTAGAGTAGCCCCAAGGTTATGTCTGTCGTGGTGGTTATTCGTGAATTTGTAAGGGATGTCCATGATACTTGACAATGGGGGATAATTGAGCAATTTCGAAAAACATCTTCACATTTAGCGTTACATTATAACACGATTCGAGAATTGAGAAAAACCCTCATACAACGCGACATTTTACAGCTAAAGAATTGGATAAATCCCTACGTAACCATAAAAGTTTATGAAAATATAAATCGAAATTAGAGGTATCTTCCTACAAAATGAATCAAAGCAAGAATTTTTAAATGCCTCAAGGTAATGGATGTGTATATATATATATATAATAAGTATTTTAAACTCGAAAAAATTAAACTTAGTCAAGAACCACAAAATTAATTCAAAAATAGTAAATAGTAAATCATATTTAAAAGTTACAAAAAAAGAAACTCTGCACAAGCAGAAGAAAAACAAGACTAACAGGTTGAGCTAAAATTAAAAAATGAAACTTTCTAATATATTTTCGTAAGTCTAATTTCACATTTACTAATGAGTTGGTAAAAACATCGCAAGATTCAGAATACTCATTTTAAAACAAAATACCATCAGTACAATAAAGAATTATAAACCTATAGAAGATGGCAAGTAAAGTAAACGAAAAAACTAACTAAAAGATGTACAAAACCAGAATCGGAAAAAAGATTTTTTAAAAAAAGCAACGAACAAAGAATTAAAAAAAAAAAAAAGGAAATATTTAATAAAAATAAAAATGAAAATCAAGAGATATATGTATAAGATAAATCTTTTATCAAAGAATAAAATAGTTATAAGGTAAGAATAAAAAAGATTAAATGCAAAAACTTGCTCAATACAAAAAACGAGATCAAAGAGTACAAATTGTAAATTTTCCGCCAAAACAGAGAGCGGCAAAAATTGAAAAGAGGAAGTGGATAACAATGCCATCTATCAGAAAGAGTGAAAACTATATGAAAAATCGAAAAACAAATTAAATTTAAAGCAATATACATATATGTGTGTGTGTGTATTTTTACATATATATGTGCATGTGTTTACATTCTGGCATCGCTTAAAATTAGTTTCTTCACGTGGGAAGACGAAACATTATACCATCTACATAACCTATTTGTAACATAACCGATTTTTGACTCATTTTTTTTATGCTTTTTCAAGTTTCTTATGTGTTGAAATAAAGAAATGATAGATATTTATTGTGAGTAAATATTTTTTCTATATTTAATTTGCTTATATTATGTAAATTTATAAATTTGTTTGCATTTGTTTGCGTTACTGAACACACGGAGTGTTAAACTTTGAAAATCTTGACTTTTCTCAAAAGTTCTTTAATTTCAGTTTTCGATTTAATTTAAGTTTTTCTTTTTAATTTAATTTTTTTTATCTAAATTTTCAGATTTTTTTTTTAAAATTTAAGTTTTTGGTGTTATAACCATTTTTGAATAATGTTCTTTATTGATTGGGATAGTTAGATCAATAATTCTAGAATAACCAAACAATCTAGAACCTATTAAAACAGTTAATTCCACTCCCCATTTGGTAATTTTCAAAAAAATTTAATGTTTTTAAAAATTTTCAGAACTGTTTCTAATTTTATGATTTTTTGTTCATTTTCCTGATTTATAATTTTATATTACACACTCACTCACAAGCACGCATGCACACACACACACATATATATATTAAAGTCGAAAGTTTTTAACGAACTTAAAGTTTTCTGGGGAAAAAATCCATTTATAGAAATTTTGATATACAGAAATACATATTGCAATTTTTCATTATTTTTATTACTAAAATTAGTGCGTATAAATCATATTCTTAGGGATAAATAAGACTTACAAGATTAAAGTATCAAAGAAATTTAATTTAAAAAATGTGCAAATATGTTATTTACAAACTTGCTAACAATGCACTGAAAGCGGAATGTTTGTGCACAAAAAACGAAATGAAATTTTTACTTTTTATGGACAAAATGGTTTGTATTTGACCATAATATTTTATAGAAAGCATTTCAAAGTAATGTTCACTTTTATCCAGAGGAATAAAAATTTCTTGAAGAATATATCCTTCGCTTTAAGAATTATAAATAGTTCTTTCTCTTATTTAATTTATATTTCTTTTTAATGGACGAAACCTATGAGCATTTTTTACTGTAATAGGTAAACATAATTTTTTATATGGAAATTTTTGTTCGATTTATAGAAATTGTTTTTATTGAGAAAATTCTAGGAATATATACATACACGAGAATGTTTTAATCCATCTGTTCTTCCAGGGTCAAATGCCCTGGAAGAACAGATGGAGTTGCTAAAAGTTGGTATTACCGTTGTGTTCGCCTTCTGTTTAAAGTATACCGGAACTAATTTAACATTGATTTATAATTATTTTTGTTTGGTGGATACATTTTACATCAAGTTATCGTTGAGACCGGGATTTATCACTGAACACCAAGCAATAATTCAAACAATGGATTGCTTCCAGGGAATCTAATACAAAGAAGGCGAAGACGGTCAACCGGAAAAGTTAAAGCGACAAATTTTTGAAAAGGAGATGGCATCATACATTGGTCTTTTTTGAAAGAAATAAATGCACATTACAAAAATGAGTTACCCATTTTTATTCCAAATTCCTCATTTCCCATTCCTATATGAACTCTCTTTGAGCCGCTTTGTGTGTGTGTGTGTGTGTATATATATATATATATATATATATATATATATATCACAGTGAAATCCCTCTATAACTATATTTTGGGGGTCAAAATAGTTTATCGTTCTGGAGAGAATTATCGTTATAGAGGAAATTTATAATGAAACGAAAAGAACTTTTTTTCTTTAAATCAAGTGGCTTCACCAGGGGTGCTCTGCTTTTATTCAGCACACTCAAGCGTTTACGCAAATAATAATATATATTAAATGGAGTGAGAACAACATGTTTATCGTGTTGAATAATTTTTACAATCTCTTCGCCCCCCCCCCCCCGGGGGGGGGGGGGGTACGCTGGCTTGGGAGTCGGGCAACGCCACAGCCTATAAATGTTTATCGCATGTTTAAATAATAAATTTGTATTGTATTAATAAATAAAGCCCCCAAAAGTTTTCTGTAAAATGTATTACATAGTATAAATGAATGAAAAGACATACCTATTAATTAATTTTATTTATTTGAAATTCTACTAAAAGAAATCGCTTTTTTTTCGCATTATCCAGAGACAATCTCATGCAAAAAGAACAAAGTGTATCTAAAGAATTTAGGTGCACCCTAATCCTTTTCATTTACATCATCATCATCATTTGACTTGTCTACTTCAGTGTTATCATTTATTTCAGAAAGATTGTCATCATCTGTTAGTTCCGAAAAGATCTGTACTTCATTCATCGACATTTAAATAACCATGAACAGTTATTTCAAACTTTTTTCCAGTTTTATTTTCATAATTGGTCAAGGAATTTTGATAGTATTTTCTTCCTCAGAATATCCGCAAGAAGTATCCCTTTGACTTTCTTCGAAATTTTGAATGAAGCCACTTTTTTCCAACAATTAGAATACGGACTGTGGCTTCATTTCTCACCAACTTCCAGGAACCCATCCACAGCCATCTTTTACAGTAACAGGGACTGTGTACTTTTGATCAATATTAAAAATCATTTTATCCACGAATCGTTTTCTGTAATACCCTTTTAAGCATTTTATTATGCCCATTATAAGGGCTTTAGAGGTGCAGTAGTGTTTTTGTGGAAAGAAGTAAACTTCTACCCTCTGCTATTTTGGAATGGGTTTATGTGCAAAGCAGTTGTCAATTAAAAGAGAGCAACGTTTTTGTTTTTGTTTTTTTTTGTTTTTTTGTTTTTTTTTTTTTTTAATTTCATATCTTTACCTAGTTTCAATAACCATTCATTTAATATTTTTGAAATCATCCCAGCTCGCTTGCTTGCAGTGCAGTCTACAGGCATGCTCTTAGTGTTTTTAAAACATTTTGCCATTGAGGATCTTCCAATTATAAGAAGTTTTAATATATCCTTTCCCGACATATTTGTAAGCTTTGATCGCACTGAAAGCAACATAAGTTAATTTAAATGGGGGAGGCAAGAGATGTAGCTCTTCCGTGTCGATTACACCGAAGACCGCAGAAGAGAACGAATTTTTATCGCGCATGTTAATTTATAATAGGGATTCTTAGGGATGTTTCCTGATCACGTGATAACTCACGTGATATAAGATGAAGGGATTCCGAGGGATTTTCTTGACATCTATCAGTCTAGAAGGGATTATTTCTGACAGATTTATGATTATGGGAAAGTTGATTCAACAAATTTTATGAACGCGTGATCGCGATACTTTGGAATTGAATAAGAAGATAGGAATGAACTCTTTACTTTTGAGTTAGAGAATGGGAAAACTTAGGAAATTGAAATAATATATATATTTATATATATTCATATATTCGAATGCATCCCCTCCACTCAACGCAGCAAATGGAACGAGACTACTTAAAAGTCGAATTTTACCATAAACAATCAACTGAAATAAGCATTTGAATGAGTTAACTTTACATCATTCAATCGAATTGGAAAAGTATGCCTATTCGTAACATTTCAATGATATTATGTGTATTACTGTTTGATAATACACAAATAACACTGAATTTCTGAAATGCAAACTTCTTTAAATTCGTTACTAGAATATAAAAAAATATCAAATTTTATTGTAATTAATGATTAATAGTGTAGTTAAGTGGACTTTCCAATATAGCTGTTTTTATTGTGTAACAAAGGAGATCTATTCAAAATAACAAAAGAAAACAAATTTGCATACAGTTCAATTTATATCAAATCATACTGAAAACATACCTTAAGAGAGTATCAGGAAGGTAATACAATATAATTACCATGAAAAAATATGGCAGGAGCAGGTTCGCATATAAACATCTTAATTAAAATTGCAAGAAAAATTATTAAATTAAAAAGAATTATTATTGTTGTTGTATTTAAATGATTTGTAGCAATTTATGGAAACAATAATAGAATGTTTAACAATAAAATCGAACAAAAAAAAAGCTACCGTTGACTATACTATAGAAATTCAAAGACTGCGTATTACATTAGCAGCGCCACCTATTTATAGGAATAGGAAAAATTAATTATCGTGGCTTAAAAACAATAATTATAGAATTCTAAAAATTACTTCGAACTCTCATTATTTATTTGAGGTAAATGGGTTTTTAAGAAATCGAGTAATCATGACCTGTGCAATAATTAAAGAATTTTTCATTATTTTTTATTGTGTTATTTTTAAAATAATTTATAATAGCAAATTTTGGTAAATTAATGTGTGAATACAACGGTTCTAGGGTAGAACTTCTAAAAAGGCTAATACAATACGTATTGTATTAGATCTACATTTTATAATTATGAATACGCATGTCTCGATATGTTTAAGTAACTAATCATTAAGGTAACCGAGTCTTTGAAAGATTTTAAGGAGTAAGGCAATTTATATAAATGAGCTCGAAAAGATGTGCACAAGTATAAAAGGGTTGGAACTTACCGATTGAAGGGCCCGTTCTGCTTCAAGAACAATCGAATGAAAATCACAAAACAATGAGTTGCCAACCACTGAATTTTACTCAAATTCGATGCTGTACTTCTGAAATTGCGAAAATGAACTAAAAATCCAGCTCAAAAGCGGATAGAAGCAGATCGGAGCAGTACTAAGGCAAACATCCAGTGCATTAACTTATCTGCTATAGTTCAAAAGATTAAAATATCAGAAAGCAACTTTTATATTCAGTATCGTGGGCCAAGAAGGGAATATCTGAGGGTCCATTATCACTCCCCCAAAAATCGCTTGGAATATTTCTCATTCTTTTCCTTTCCAGGTTTAAAATACCAGTTCACGTTTTAATTGGCAGCTCAGCTTAAATTACCAGTAAATAATTAATTAAATTATAAGTAATTAGAATTGTTATATTTAGAGTTTATAGTAATAAAAATTGACTACTCTCCATCCACGAACACAATTTTCTACCTTCGCTAAAAAAAAAGTGTTTTGAATTGAGACATTGAATTGTAAACAAATGTGCATTTGCAAACGTTAGCATATTTATATTAAAATAATTTGAAACAAGTTAAAAACCGTTATTTTGAACGATATAGATAGGTTATTTATTGAAAAGGTTAATTTTATATTAAATAAAAAAATTATTTGGAAAAATAAATTTAATCTAAGTGAGTGAGTGACTGTGAGGTTTTATGGCGCAAGAGCCAAGGTAGGCTATGCTGCGCCAAACATTTGTTAAAATAAATTAAAATATATAATTTTTTAAATAGGTAACACAAATAAAGTAGCAATACAGGTTAAAAGTTAAGAATTCAAATTTTGTGTAAAAGGCCAATTTGTTTTAAAAAAGCATATAAGTTATGGTGGGGGGTTTCCCTCACCAAATCAGATAGGTTTAAAACTGATGATTGAAAAAAATACGACGATGATGATTAAAAACAAGACACATAATTAAAATGTGATGGATCGTGTAAGGGACATGGCAGGAAGGACACTCGGCAGCCCCCTCCCCAAGTAAGAGATGTCTATGGGTAAATCGAGTGTGTCCAACGCGAAGGCGGGTCAATCTGACATCCGCTCATCGCATTGGACAAACAGGCCATTCTCCAATGATCGGCTTCACCGAGTGTAACTTGTTATTGTGTTGAAGATTCTAATATTCCTTGCCTGATTAATAGAATTTAAAATGTGACGTTTCATGTCCTCAAGTGGGATTGCGAGCTGCAGAGGAATCGTCACCGAACGTGCAGCCAAGTCCACTTGTTCATTTCCTAAAATACCAACATGACTAGGAATCCAACAGAATTTAATAACATAACCCCTACTATGCAGATGGCAAATATTATTAGCAATGTCAACTACTACAGGATGACTGCGATCGTCCAGATGTACTAATATTTCCAAAACGCTCATGCTGTCAGTATATACAACGAACTTACGTGAACTAGATTTCTCGACTAATCTGAGGGCACAGTAAATGGCAACAGCTTCGGCAGTGTAGACACTGCAGGAAGCGTCGAGCCGGTAACTGTGCCTGATGTCGTTCGAAACGACACCACAGCCGACATATCGAGTTCCTTTCGATCCGTCCGTGTAGATCGGAATAAAATCCACGTACTGACACCGATGGAAAGCAAAGAGGCGTTGCAAAATAATTGGACATGCGGCGCTCTTGCTGTATGAGGTAAAGGGGTTATGGTAAAGAAACCTTGGGGTATTCCAAGGAGGAAATTTAATAAAATTTCGCTGTTGAACAATCAAGTCATGTAAGCCGAGTTCCTTGATGGTTTCTTTCACCCTCTCTGAGAAAGGATGGATGAAATAAGGTCGAGTATCATAAAGTCTCCGTAAATATGTACTGATATTAACTGTTTGAAGAGGTTGAAATGGTATTGATGACATGCGATAAAAATAATTGAGAGACAGCTTCTTACGACGCAAAATCAAAGGTAACTGGTTACAAAGCACATAGAGACTCTGCACAGGTGACGTTCGAAACGCACCACAGCAGATTCTCAGAGCGAGCATTATGGTGTGCCGGGTCAAGTTTCCGCAAGGTAGTTTTGCAGGCCGTTCCGAAAGCAATACATCCGTAGTAGATCCGGGACAGAATAACCGACTGATACACTCGGAGTGAAGAAGTTCGATCCGCTCCCCAAGAGGTGTTCGACAACGCCTTCAAGATGTTGAGGGATTTCTCACACTTCTTCCACAGATGTAAAATGTACGGAAGGAAAGTGAATTTGCGGTCGAAAATTATTCCGAGGAAGTGGACGTCAGGGACGACAGGAATAGATGTATCACGAATGCGAATGTTAGGATCCGGATGCAGACCCCGTTTCCTACTAAAATGCCCACAACTCCTCTTGCTGACAGAAATACTATGCCCATTCACATCACACTATGTAACCAGGTTATTGACTGAGGTCTGAAGTCGTCGCTCAATGATACGCATTGACAATCCTCCGCAGGAAATCTACAGATCGTCGACGTATAACGATCCATAAACTGATGGTTGCAGATGAGAAAGTATAGGTGATAGATGACAAATAAAAAGAGTGGGGCTCAAAATACTGCTCTAAGGAACTCCTTCAAACTGGATAAAAGAGTCAGATAAAATATGTCCATCACGTACTCTAAAAAACCGAGAGGACAAAAACATTTGGATAAAAAGAGACAAATTGTCTCTCAGACCATAACTGTAAAAAGTGCGTAGTATCCCGCAGCGCCAAGTACGGTCATATGCCTTTTCGATATCAAAGAAAATAGAAACTAAATGATTCATCCGAACGAAAGCAGTTCGAATCTGACTCTCGAGTAGAAGGATGTTATCTACAGTGAATCTTCCTTTACGGAAGCCACTCTGAAACGGAGGGATGAATTGATCCTTTTCCATTTGATAAACGAGACGGGCATTGACCATACGTTCAAGGGTCTTACAAAGGCAACTCGTCAGAGTGATAGGTCTATAGTGGAGAGGGTTTTTTGGATCCTTACCAGGCTTCAAGATAGGAATAACGATTGCTTCCTGCCACAGGCTAGGAAACACATGCTCCCTCCATATTCGGTTGAATTGGTACAGAAGACTAACAAGTGAATCCTCGCTCAAGTGGCGAAGCATATTGTAAGTTATTCCATCAAAGCCTGGACTGGTATTGTGGGCCAAAGACATAGCCTTTCTCAATTCCCACATGTCAAAGTCACAGTTATAAAGAGTGGTTGCCGACACCTGAAGTTGATAGGTGTCTGCTCAGTACAAATCTTAGTCGCTAAAATGAAGCGCTATATGAATCGGAGCTTGACACATTAGCAAAAGAATGGTCATTGACATTGGCCACTTCGACAGATGAAGAGTGCACAGTATTTGCAGTTTCCAGTATCGGGATGGGAAATTCCCGATACAAGGAGTTTGCAGCTTTTATCTTTCTCCATAACTGTTGATTTGTCGTAGACGATGTGATGGAAGAGACAAACCTGATCCAAGATTCTCTTTGACTATGACGTCTTACTCTCTGAGCAAATGCCCTTGCCCTTTTAAAGACTATGAGGTTTTCGGTTGTGGGATATCGTCTAAAGATACCTCACAATTTCCTTTGTTCCTGGTAGGATGTTCGGCAATCCTTGTTCCACCATGGTTTACTCATCTTGCGCTTTGAATTTGCACTCTTCGGTATCACTGCATCAGCAGCGTCCACGATAGAGGTAGGGACATATCGGACAAAGTCATCATCATCTCGATCATGAACCATGGTTCCGGTAGTAACCGCTAACCGTGTGAATAAATCCCAATTTGCCCGGTTGAAGCGGTAAGTGGGGAAGACGTAATCGCATCCCACTGCCATGAACCTGGGAGATTAGGAGAGGGAAATGATCACTATTATATAGATCATTGAGATCCTCTAAATTCAGCAGTGTCGGCGAGCAAATGGCTAGATTTAGGGAAAGAAATATCCTAGTGGGAGCATGGAAATACGTTTTCTCGTCGGTGTTCAGCAGACAGAAACTGTGATCAGAGATCAACTGCTCGATCTGCCGACCACGAGAATTTGTACCGTCATACCCCCACTGAGGGCTGTGTCCATTAAAGTGACCTAGAAGAAGAAAGGGAGCTAGTAACTGATCGACTAATTGGTCTAAATCCATTTTTGACACAACATTGTTAGGAGGCAGGTAAATGCAGCAGGCTGTGATTAAAGTGCGAGTATGAATTCGCACGGCCACAGTCTGCAACGATGTGGTCAGTGTAACGACGTTATGAGGACAGTTCTGGGATGCCAGGATGTAAACACCTCCAGAAGAAGATGATGCGGCATCAGCATCCCGTCTTACACAATGATATCCACGTACTCGGGTTGTCATATTACTCATCAGAAAAGTTTCCTGAAGAGCAACATAGACAGGTTGGTGTGTAGATATTATGGATTTGAGATTCTCTAGTCTAGGTCGTAAACCGCGACAGTTCCAGGAAACAAAGGAAGCCATTATTCAATCGCACTTGAAATCGACTCAACCGACTCAACGTCTACAAACATTGTATAGTCCTCAGCGGATGGAAGTAAAACCAAAGCTAAGATCTCAGTTTTTTTTTTATATTTTTGGCGGTTTTTTCTGCCCTGCACCCTTGGCTTCTCTGAGCTGGGCGTGTTTATATTTTTTCTTGGAGACTTAACTTGAGCTTTTGCAATGACTTTCACTGTTTTTGAAGACGCCTGTGAAGTAGAACAGGGTTTATATAAATCTGAGTCGGTTTGAGACGAGGAAGATTTAAAGGTTTTTTTGATCTTTGAAGCATATGAAATTCCAGGGGTAGGCGTACGTTGCGATACTATAAGCCTATCCTCTGGATAGGATACACTATTTTTGATTTTCACTGTAGTAATCTCTTTTTCCATGTTCCATGTCGGACATGATCGAGAATAGTCAGGATGGTCACCATTACAGTTGGCGCATCGCTCCTTTATCTCGCAGTCTGCACTGTCGCGTCCAGGCTGCGCACAACGAGCACACGTGGCCTGACCTCGACAGTTGGTCTTGGAGTGACTATAACGTTAACACTGAAAACAAATCAGCGGATTTGGTATGTACGGTCGAACGGGACATTGGAGATAAGCAGCCTTCACAGACTGTGGCAGTTCAGACGTCGAAAACGTCAGGATGAGGTGCTTTGTAGGAAGCACCTTTCCATCCCGACGAATCGTTATGCGCCGAACTTCACAGACCTTCTGATCTTACATGTTGTCCAGAATTTCTTAACTTGACACTTTTAATAAATCCACGGCTGAAATTACACCTCGTGAATATTTGAGACTGCGGTGAGGTGCGACGGTCACATCAAAATGGGCCAACCGGCGCAGATTTATGAAAAGGGAAGCTTGTTTCGCAGATGACACTTCCAGGAATAAATCACCGGAGTGCATCTTTCGAATCGTCTTCTCGGACCCTACACTGGCCGTTATAATTTTCTCGATCAAGAACGGGGAAACAGCGGGAAAAAAGTCAGGCTTTTGCATGATGAAACACCTTGCATTAACATTCGTAATCGTTTGTTGCTCCACAACGGGAGGAGAGGTTGACGGAATTGGGCCTCCGTCAAGGCACGAGGTTTTTGGATCCATAAGAAGATGTTTGTGTTCACTTCAGTGCGCCTCCACCTACCATAGGAGTCCAACAAGGGAAGACAGCCCGCCGGACATCTGGCAATTGCCAGGCACGGCTCTTACCCCAGAGGAGGCACTGAAGTATAGTATTACAGCTTCGGTGTGTGGATCCGTCGGTTCACCCGAGGTACCCCTAACTGCAATACTAACCCTATTGCAACGTCGTTGGGGCTCTAGAAGAACCCCTCAGAAGCGATCACCAGCCGATTGACAGGAGCGGGCCCACTTTTGCTGCCCGTCTGCGGCGAAGCATGGGCCAAAGATAACGCAACAGGATCCCCAGACTCCACTTTCCCCCGGCACGGGTCGCCGCACACAGCAAACATCCGGGTCAGGTCAAATAAAAACGAACTGACTTTGATGGCACTAAATAATTTTATTTTTTAATTTTTGAATCCCCAAAAGAATAAATATAAAAGTAAATACAGAAAATAAGAAACAAAAAGTACCGAACATAAAACAACCGCAAACTCAACCCCAAACAGAAATAAAAATTATTACATTTGAAATCTGCAAATAAATATTTAACAAATAAAGATTTTTTTTTTTTTTTTTGTCTTTTTTTTTCTTTTACGGATTTTTCCCACTCGGGTATCTCGGGTACGGGGTCACCTGTACTCATCCGAAGATGAGCCCCTGAGAAGAAAAATGGAAAAAAGATGCCAATTTGACCAGAAGATGGGTCGAAAACAAGAAAAAGAGCGCTAGGGCATCCCGGGGGTGCGTCACCCGTGTTTACCAAAGACAGTAAACCCCGTGCGAAAGGAAGAGATCACTCAGGTCCCTCGGGTTCGTGAAGCCCGTACTTACCTGAAGTAGGTAAGCCCCTGAGTGAATTAAACTAAATGTCTATGTAAAAAACAACTATATAGTTCATTTTTTATTAGTCGTTAGATTAAATATTTAAAAAAATGGATCTCAAAAATCTAAACGCTTAAGTATTGTAATTATAAAATGCATTAAATATATTTGAATCTGATGAAGGTATGCAAATAGCATCTATTATAATTTTATGTAAAAGCAATGGCTATAGTAATTTAACAACCGACTCGTTGCCTTAACAACACTTTTAAGATCAATAAGTTCAAAAAACTTAATCTAAGAAATAGCCAAAACAAGGATAACTGAATCCTACAACTCTGCAGAATACAGGGTGCTTACATAAGAATAACCAAACTTTGAATAGTTACTATTACAAAACTAAAGAAGTTACAACCTTTTGGGTCGAATTACGTAAAATATAACACTTTAAATTTTATAAAATTTTAAATGTTCAATGGGGCTTTTCCACCACTAGAAACACGAACAATATTCAGTTGAAAATAGAACTCGTCCCACACTTTTTGAAGCATATTAGGTGTTACAGTTTAAAAGATTGCATTTATTCATGTTTTCAGTTCGTCTGTTACAACGAAAAGAGAGAAGGGGGGGGGAAGAGAAAGGGGGAAAACACCCTTTTATCTTTTAAGTAGTACCAAGAAAAAAATTGCTGGTAGTTAACCCTTTCGGGATGAGCGTACTACACACGAATCATTCGCGATCGTTGCAAGCAAGGCGTATCAAATCAAGGCGTAACGTTCTCAGCAAGGCGTATCAAATACGTATCTCTCCAGAATAAGCTCAGGGGATGAGCAATGCGTATTAGCATTTTAAGGTAGAATGTTTTTCTAAGAATCTCTAGAGAGGGCACTCTCTGTCCATAAATTTAGTTTTAAGATCTAAACCTTCAATTTGTTGACAGTCTGTCTTAATTCAGTGCTTTGCTCACCAGCTGTTGTGGGGGAGGAGGGAAAGCGTAATGTAAACAAACTGAACTTGTCTCTTTTAAAACTTCCAAGGGATGTACATTCGCGTTACTGGTTTCTCTCCGAATGCTTTTTTTTATAGGTCTTTGCTATGTATTTTTTATTTCTTTCTTTTTAGAGTTTTACCATCAGTACTGCTTCGTTTTGTGTTGCTTTTTGATGCATTTAGTTTACTTTCCTTTTTATTTCCGAAAACCTTTACTCCTGTATATAATGGTGAAAATGCGTCGTGTATCAGAAGAATATATTCACATGGTCGAAGAGCCAATTAATGATGAGAGTGTGATTTATTTTCTAAATGATTTGAAAGAAATATTTTTAGTGATTCTGATGCGGACATTTTGTCAGAGACGGATAATGCAGGACTTTGCCAGGTTTCGAAAAAACCTTTAACCCTGCTAAGTAAAGACTTCCCTAATTTTTAAGCTTATTGATGCCTTCTGTCAATAAAATTTCGGAATAACTTCAATCGCGCTTCTGAAAATTATTTCTTATAATAAACATTTTTTTATATACATGTTTTCTGCAACTTAAAGGGAAAAGATTATTAAAATTGCTAATTTGAAAATATATAACAAAATAAGTAATAATCTAAAATGTTACATTAACAATTATAACATTAAGGCGAAAACTTTTTACTGTCAGTTTTTTTTTTTTTTACTGAAGTTAGGTTTAGCAACTCTAAAACCCCATCCCGTGAGACAGTTCCTTTGATTTTCCTCCTTCCCCAGTGGACATATTAAGAAAAGGCGTGCCTTACCGAAAGAGTTTTAAGTCGAGGCTTCTTGGAGGTCATCATCTGCTCTGTGACAAATCCTTCGTATCGCACCTCTAGATATCATTCGTGTTTTTGGTTGAGATAACACTGGCCATTTACAATTTTATGAACTTTTAAATTTAATTTGTACAGAAAGGTTGCAACTTCTACGGTTTTGTACTCGTTGCTCTTCAAAACTGAAATAGTTTTTTGCAAAAAACCCGTATAATAATATAAGCGCGTGTGGTAGGTGGGTAGATATATATATGTCAATAGCAAAATGAGGCCTTCTCTAAATTGCGTCCTGGATTTTAAGTACATTTTATTTTTGTCTATTTTGTAACAAAAAGAAAAGTGTAAGGGTATTAAGTATTAATTTTAAGTAGCCTATGGATTATATACAAATCATAAAAAATAATTTTTTTTCTTAAAAACGTAATAGGTTTATTATTGTTATTATTACGTAATTATTATAAATGCGATTATAAATAATTAATATTCATAAAGTAATTATCATACTTATGTTAGAAAAGTAATTGTTGAGAATTTCTTTAATTAAAAGAAAGAAGTTCTTAAAAATATTATGTATTTTAATTATGAAATATAATTGAAAAACAAATGATATCAAACCCTCTCTTTTAGTTAATACGAGATACATTTAATCATGATCACTTACAGAAAAACAATACCCTTTCATCTATTTTCTTTGTCAATAAACGACACAGTCATTTCTAAATTCAAAACGAGTGCGTAGTTCGAGATAACAGGATTACTGAGAGTCGTCGTGACTGAATGAAATTTGTGACATAAACGAAGATGAGTAATAACATGAACCGGCGAATTAGATCAACAAATCTTTTTATTATTCTTAGCGAAAGAGGAATTCGGAATTGCAACACAGTTCAGGGATTTTAGCATTGCGTGCGTATTCTATATTAACTTTATGAAATCGTGTTTTTTGTAATGAATTTTCGGAGCAAGTATTTTTTTCCACCATTATCTTAGGGGATTATTTTTCGATCCCGTGGCGGAGAAGTCCGTTGACCTTGAGTGACGGGGGATTCGAGTCCTCGATTTTTGGTCTGGTCTTTGCATTGCTCTTGACAACTAGGCCAAGAGACAATATCCTTCGGGTTTGTTATTGAGAGATTTTAATTTCTGTCATTTTTGTTGAACAACGCAGCCGCATACTTCCCAGCTAATTATTGCAATTGATTTACATCATTCCTTGATGTATTGAGCGTTATTTGGATAGTTTCCATTGACGTCATCGGCTGTCTCTCGCTGAAATGACGGATCTATTTCATGCGTGACGGATCTATTTGATGCAACCAGTTATTCTAAGCTGCTATCTAGTGTTCTCAGATGACTGCTTCGTCATGAAGGTATTTCCCCGCCACATTTGGGGAATGTTTTTTTTAATCTTGTGACGAGAGAAATCGGTTGATCTTGAATCACATCGATCGGTTGGTTCAGAGAAAACTAGTCCAGTCATTGAAGTGCGCTTGACAACTAAGCCATAAAGGATTTCCTTTCGGCTTAGTTATTAAGGTATTTAAAATTCTATCGTCGTTGTTGAAGAGAGCGCCGAAAATTCATAGGCCGCTCTAGAAGAGGCATAAAGAGATAACAGGGCTGTGGGACAGAGAGGCAGAGAACCAGTACAAATTCCCGAGGCCCGATTGTCTTAAAGACTCATATTCAACATGTTAATTCATAAGCCTTTTATAAGTATAGAATACTTGAAAGCCTAAAGTACCAACTATTATTTAAAACGGACCGGATTAATTATTTTCTTGTTCAATACTTGAGCGTCGGTAATACTATCAAGGCCCGAGGATTCTCTCCGTATTTCCGATCGTTATTTTCCATAAATTATAATTTTACAGGGAAAACCTTTTAATTTAATTCATTTTTTAAATTAACAAATTATACTTTATATTGTCATGCATAATTCAAGCGTTGCTTATTTATAAGCATTTGTTTCAAAGTTACCTACACTGTTAGATGTTTAAGCAGCGTTCGTAAAAGCTTCTTTCAGACTGGAAATTCTAGTGGTCAACTAGTAATACTGCTATTCAGGTCCAATCACATATTCAAACACCAAAGTTGAATTTTTATTCCAGTTCAGGTTTTATTTCTCTCTTCATAGCTGGCCATGGTCTGCTCTGTTGGTGATACTGACCTCTACATTTCTTTCGTCCTTTTACCAAAAGTTTTTATTTAAATTGTCCTACTGTAGATGCAAAAAAATCTATTTGGCTGAAGTCCATGAGGGAAAATCCTAATTTTCATTTCAAGCTCTTAAATCCTATATTCTTAAATTACTCAACACATTCCATAAATGTTTGAATTTTTCATTATATTTCTGAATATATATATATATATATTAGTTAAAGAATTTGGAGATGTGTGTGCTTTTTGTTTTGTGCCATTTAACTAATTATATGTCAATTGTTATACATCTAACTTCTGCAAGAAAATTCTACAATTAATTATTCCTGCCATGGACATTTAATGCTCTACAGCCACATTGTAAGCTTTTATTTACTTTTGAATTTCGCAATTATTAAGTATCTTAAGAATATCTCCTACATGTACTGCTATAACTTAACCTTTATTATTGAAAGTTTTTCTTTTCCAATAAATGCGGGGTGCTAGAGTGATTGTTTCCTGAGAGGCCGGTTTGCAGCTCTTAGGCCTATTGGGTGAGCTTGGTCCCCTTGGGTATTCTATCAATAGCCCTCCTGTTGCGTCTCAGTGCTACGTTAATAAACAATCTCATCACAGAAAAAGCAAAAACTGAAGTTCCACAGTAGTGTATGAGCCAATGAGTGATGGGGGAGTTTAATGGCATAAGAGCTAGAAATGGTTAAACTGTGCCAAACAAGATGAAACTGTGATCTAGATACTTGAAAAAATGAAATAAAAATTGATTGATAAGGAGGGAGGGAAATAGAGGATTCCTATGATATCCCGAGGGCTCGTCATCTATATTTACCAACGACAATAAACCCAATGGGAAAGAAAAAGATAACTAGGGTGCTTCTGGGTCATGATGCCCCTGCCTACCTTTAGAAGGTAAGCCTCCATATGGTGAAACTTCACAATGAGGAACTTAGTTATCGGTTCTTCGACAACTTATGATACAAAAAAAAAGTTAAGAAGTTTGCTTCTTAAGCTGTAACAGCAAAAAAATACAGGATCAAGACACACATTGAAGAATTAATTACATCAAAGTTCAATGTTTGAATTTAATTTTGTAGTTGCTAGACTTATACGGATTACTATTAATCGACATTTATATCAATATACTTTTTTTTAGCTCTAGGCTGCAAATAGATTAATTATTTCATCTACTTGATTGTAGTAATAAGGAGTATTTTCGAAAATTGTCACTTTTATTATTAGTAGTAAAAACAGCTATGTCGTAATTTCATATATTGTTCATATGTATGTTGTTGTTGCTTATATCACTTGTTAAATAGTATCATCACAGCAAGTGCATGAACCGTAAATTACGAGTCATGATATGGATTTGAGGGTTGAGGTTTCATTAGATCTGAAAATCCTAACCTCCAGAGGAAGAAGTATCTGGAGGTACGGGACAGCCCTGATCCGATATCTACAGAGGTGTTAACCTTCCAAGTGTCTTACTTTTTTTTTATGTAATGCTATTTCTAAAGCTATCTACTTAAGTGCAGCTAAAGGTAGCGAAAAGATTTCGCTTTCCATTCATAAAATCTTTGAAAAAGTAAGATGATCCTATTCCTTCCCCCTTTTAAGACGCGGGTGGTCGATAACAACCCTCTGGGTTGAGCATTTTTATTACTCGGATCAGACGCTTTGAAAAGCAATTTCGTTGCCTTGGGTGAATCTTGTATGGCAGGCTGTTAAGTGGAGTGGGGTTCATATTATTCAGATCGGAAGGTGTTCTCCCGATCTATTGAATTTCAATAAAAGAGTTTCAGCAAATGAAGAATAAGAAATATAGCTTGAAAAACATTGTTGGGTTAAAAGTTGAAAAATATTTGTTTGCTTCAAACAATAGAAAAATTCTTTTTTCTGTCATTTTTAAAAACTTTTTTCTTATTTTAATATTACAATTTTAACTGGGGAAAAGCAACCTATATTCATTGTTGAATACAAAATCAAGAAAACCCAAGATTGTTTGGATGTTTTGGAAAAAAAGTAATGATTAGTACAATACCAACTTGGCTAGATTCATACAGTCCGTTTCCAGAAATAGCGTCGCGCTCATGTCATTGTCACGCTTAACGTTTACCCACGACATGTGACTAGTGACCTTTTTTTATTTATTTATTTTTTACAAAAGTACGAATGGCGTATTATTATAAAGAATGATTAAATTTGTGAAATAAAAACTGAGATTTCTCTATTCAGTTATATTTTAAATTTAAATTAACAAAGTGCGATTTCTTAATATTTTTAATTTAAATAAATTTTAATCCTTAAAATTGTATTTTTCTGTTGAATAAACTTTTTCGGCATGAATCTAAATTTTCTTCCATTTCTCACTGCATAACAACTTGCTCCATGCGAACATACCCTCACTTCCTCCACATTTGTGCCAGGGCAACAGAATGCACATTCAATAAATAATTTTAAATTTAATGTGGTATATATTCTTCAAAATGTGAAAATATTTCTAACTATCTTCGATCCACGTTTAAATTTTCACCTTTCCGTTTCTTTCGTGTTTCATACTTTAAATGCATATTCGCATCTATCTTTTAACGCAAAAATTGTCATCGATAACTACATCTTTCATGTAAGTTATTACAAATTCGACTGCGAGAGAAATTTATTCCTTTCAATTTTGTCTTTCAAAACATAGTACACTCAAAACGCGTTCAGTGAAGACCACAGACATTTCCTTAACGTATTCATAACAAATTTTGTGAACAATTTTAAATTTTAGAAATGTATCCTGAATTCCAGCATTATGACCCTACAAAATTGTTAGTTTATTCTTTAGTATTAACGGTAGAAATTAATCATCATATCTCGCTCTGTATTGCAATAAAAAAAAACTGTAGCTGGAATGTTATTTTTAATTTTTTGGGTAGTTTTGAAGAAAAATGATGCCTGGTTGTGAAGAAGCAGAGCGTAAGTTTTGATCTATGTAAAGGGTGATGTTTTTTTCCCAAGTGTAAAATATTTTTCCAAATTTAAATAACATGACTGAAACAGATCATATAATTTCAAAGTGCTCTCTGTGTGTGAGAGAGAGAGCTAGTTTCAAAGTAAACCATCTCACTCTTGAATAGCCGAGGAGCTTTTTATATTCAATGTCAGCCTCAACGCAAAATTGCTTACGATTTGCTATTCAAACCGAAACGGCATAAAATATATGACTTAGTTCAGTGCAAAATATTCACAATATGTAAAAATCATATTCCTTTTCTAATCTCAGTCTATTTTTCAAATTGTACCTAAAAACCACTATATGTGTTTTTAGACCAAAGATTTAATTATGTAAAAAAAAAAGTCCTTTTCCCTAAAAAATATATAAAATGTACAGTAATAAAATGTACAGTTACAAATGACAAAAATATCAAAGACATATAAAAAAAAATATTAAAATTTTCTATAAAATGCTTAAACAAAGCAAAATGTCTGAAGGTAAATTAATACCTACTTTTGGAGCACTTTTTTTTTTAAAGAAATTTTTTGTGAAACATTTATGTTTTTAGTTGCAATGATCTATATAAAATTGTAAATTCAAAAGTCGTTTTAATTAATATTTTTTTGTATTTTTCAAATTTTGAACACATTTGTTTTAAATTAAGTAACAATTTTGACATTTACACTTCTACAACAAATTCTAATTAATATCTTTCACTTTTTGGTTCAGCAATATGTTTAATATACGTCTATGTTGTGAAGCAGGAAAAATGCAGTTACCTCTTAAACTTACTGAGTTATCAAAACTTATGAACACAACATAATTTTACAAATATATATATATATCACTTTTTTAAATAAGAAAATAGCTCCAAAATAAATAGTTACATACTTTAAGGCTATGCTTGAGGTTCACAACATACCTAGAATTGTATTGAACATGGTGGTAAAATATCATTTCAATGTATGAAATACTTTTTAAGAAAAAAGATTTTTCGTAATAAAAAAAAAATCGCAATTTTTCACACACTCACAGAAAAAGCAAATAAAGATTTTAATTTTTCTTAAAAAGGTATGAATTTAGAATAATGCATTAACTAACAACCCTAGAAGCAATTGCAAACCATTTTTGAAATCGCAAATAGTAGCTTTTAATAAAAAGTAATCAAGAAACTTTCGAAAAATTTCCCGAAAACGGTGATTTTTGGGTAGGCACTTACTTTAACAAAGTCAAAAGGTTATTTAAGTATACTAGGCTATAGTACATTCCTAAAGTTGGAAGTGTACAATTGGATCTATGCAGCAAAAAGATAAAAATTTATTGTTCAAATACATTTTAAATCGCCTAATTTTATAGAGAAAAATATTTATATACATTCATGTTTCCACATACCGTTTATAAAATTGTCACAGTGTCATATTTATCGAAACACGGTACTGCATAGAGTCCAACATTGCAGTTTTTGCATTCAAATCGTGTTTCTCTTCGAATGTGTTTTGTATTAACATTAAACCAAGATTATACAGTCAACCAAACAAATGTCATTTTAATTGTTGTCTTAATGAATAGAAACTCATTTTTAAATATTCACTAAAACGTTTTTACTCCCCTTTGAATTACCCATAAGTAGCTTAAAATTATAGCAAATCGCTTTTGTTTGCTTTAATGGGGATTTCCGAAATAATGCAATATTTTCGGTAAACAGAAAACTAATAGTTGGAGTTTAGTTTTTATTAACATCGCACTAGATGCAACGTGAGGGCTGTTGGCGACGGAACTCGTAATTTTGATTCACGGTCAAGTGACGAGGGCGACACCTGAGTTGGCACCCCACTCTCCTAACTTCCACACCACGCCAACAGTAGGTTTTTAGCAGCCAAGGATCGAACCAGCTACTGAACGAAAGCTGCTGGTCACGAATGCGAAATCATGTCCACTGGGCTATCGCGGCCACACTAATGGTAAGAATTTTATGCAATTCTCTACTAAATAAGCGAGTCCAAACTTTTTTTTTATAATAAAAACTGCGTTTAGACGGGAATGGGTTAATAGGAACTTATAAAAGTTTACAAAAAATTGCCAGTTTATATATATATTTAGGAGTACAAAATGATGCAAAGGTATATTTTGGCAGTACAGGTCTCTAAAGGAGTACAATTTGTAAAAAAGATATACAAAATTACCTAAAGGAGTACTGTTGGTTACCTTGGGTATTGTTAACTCGCAGCAATGAATTGGAAGTCCAATTCCCCATTCCCTTGTTATTAAAATTAATGAAAAATTACGCGTCATATTTTTGTATTTGTAATTTATATATTTTTCCCTGAAAACTGTAATTGTAAGAGTGTTACACCACAAAACTGCAAGGCCCCGAGCGTTCGCTTCACTCGTCCCTGCTCAAGGCCGACTCTGCCATATAAAGTGCAAATTCCGTATTCTTTTTCAGATTATGGCTTCGCACATTGCATTTTTCATCTATTTTAAATGAACGTTTTATATCTTCTACACCAATCTGTTAATAGTGCACACTCCTGAAAAGAAGTTTGAATTTAAAATTTTAAATATTTTCAACAATGTCATTTATACCTATTTTTAATAATTTCTGAATGCATCAAACTATTACTTTATTATGTTGATACTTTATTTAATATTAAGTATAATATAACAAACAAATTTCGAACTGAATTTTAAAATAATTATTTCAAAAACTATTATAGATATGCTCATAATTTTCGTATACAGAAGTTTTAGCATCTCGGGTTTGTTTCCATGTAAAAATTTTATTTTATATTCATCAAATTGTGCAGCGCATTTTTTGTTCATAACGTGTAGTTTTCAACCGAATTGTACAAAACTTACTAAATATATGAAAATATGCTAGCGATGCAATATATTAAAATTTGAATTTTATATTTTGAATATTCAAATAATTGTAAGTATTTATGATAAATAATTTTCACTGCGTATACTCCATATATATTTTTTATCGTTATTTCAAATACAGATTTTCAGGTTAGTTTATAGTTGTGTATTAAGATTACGAAAAAAGTCCGGATTTTTTTTTTTAATTAACTGTACTTCAGTAATCTTCTAACAGAATATAAATTATAAGGGATCTTACACATACGGATATTTTTTATATTTGAATTTTGAAATAAATAATAATCAGTTTTAGTTTAGTTTACATTAACGTCGCACTAGAAGCAACACGAGGGCTATTGGCGACGTTCCTCGTAATTTTGAACCTCGGTCAAGTGACGAGGACGACACCCGAGCTGGCACTTCCCCCCTCTCCTAACTTCTACTCCACGCCAAAGGGAGGACTTTGGGCCCCGACAGATTTAACGTGCATCAGCCCCGGCTACAAGGCGGGTCTTTAGCAGCAAAGGCTCGAACTCGAGTCTGAACGAAAACAGCTAGTAACGAATCCGAAACCATGACCACTAGGCTGCATAATTAATAATCAGAAGTATATGTACAGTTGACGCTTACGCATATAAACAAATATAAAAGTTTACAGACACTTTTAATTACTAATTATTCGAAAAATAGGAATTAGAGGGAAAACCCTCATTCATTTTCTCTTGAAGGAAGGAAACTGTAATTCAGCCATTTAAAATTCGGATGTATTTCGGAACTTAACATTACAAAAGTAGGGACCGTATGTACGTTATCCTGAATACCTGGTTTGAAATTATGGGGAAAAAAAATTTAAAAAGTTAATTTTTATCAATGGATAAGAATTTTTTCCAAGTAATGTAATACAGAAGCTTAAAAATTATTCATTTGAAATAAATGAAAAGCTTAAAGCGTATCTGATTTTGACACGTTCGTTTTCTTTTTAATTTTTTATTTATTTTTGGCAATTTATACTGAAATAATAATTATTTTAAAAACTGAAAATAGTGATTAAACTAACACAAAGGAAACAACAGAATATATTCATTGTTTTTATACATTCTTTGAATTTAAACATAGATATTTTTAGAGATTTATAGATATGTTATAAAAACTTTATTTTTTCTGATAATTTTAATGTGAGGGGGGGAAAAAACCCGAGAGTTTTTAGCAAGAAAAGAAAACACAGAAAAAAGTAATTTGTTTAACTAGATAAAATAGCAGGTTTCCCTCACCACCCAAATTTTTTAAGGCTTCAAACAATATTAATTAAAAAATGTGAATAAAATCTATTTTATTTTTGTGATGGAACTTCAGAGTGGTATTTGGATTGATTTAAATAAAATGGTTATATCGCGAAAGCTATGTTAAAAAATGTATTTAATTCAAACCTAATAAAATCTCAAACGAAGCTGACATACAGACTCACTTATAGATGGGGACTAAAGAAAATCTTACCCTCCCCTTCTTGAATGAATGTCTCAATGGAAATATCAAGGGCAAGAGCGGGGTTCCCTAATGTGCCATACAATTTCCTGTCAACGTTCATTGTTAATCCGAAACCCTCTCGAATTATCGATCAAGATATTAAACCTTTAACCTTTAGAATTCGGCAGATTCTAAGTTAAAATATCCCTTCCACTCGGCGCTTTTAGGCTTGAGGCAAAATTTTCTTTCCCCCGCTCGGAACACTGGGAAGCTCAAATTCGCTGGGTGTGGTATTGTTGGTTCATCTTGTTACAAAGGAGAGATAGTAAGGGTTGCAGTTTTTGAATCAGTAATCATTCACGAGAAAGAAAGATCCTTAATATTTGGCGCCTTATCTAATAAGAATTTTTTTTTCTGATTTCCTGGTTCCCATTATTAATTTAATGACTTGTAAACTTTCAAATACATATTTTGATTTTATGAGAATTGAAAATTTTTAAATATAGGCACATGTCTCTTTTTAAGAAAATTCCAAAGTTTAAAAATGTGTTTTCTAGATTTTGGTGTACAACATTTACGAAGAACTAATAAAGTAGAATTGATATGATTGACATGTTGACTAGAAAACATGTAAAAGTAAAAATTATTTTATTATTTTACATATTACTTTTATTTGCTCCATATTGTTAAGGAAATTGTTAAAAATAATTTATTCTGAAATAAGATTTTATTGTATCATTTGCTTAAGTATCAGATGTATTGATGAAGAATTTGGAGCAATATAGACTAATATCCCTTAAGTATGAGAAAAATATTACGAAAATATTAATAAGGCATTGTATAATAGTTATTTGTCTGTTAAATTAACATTAGAATTTTTAAAAATTTATTCTATTTTTGTGAAATGTTTTCATGTTCCTTGATAGTTTTAAATTTTGAAAAAATTATCATAACTTAAAGTCGAGTATTATGTAAATTAAAGTTTTCAAAAAAAGAAAGAAAGAAAGAAAGCGAGAGCTATACCATATCACTAAAATATTTTCTAGAAGCAAGTACGTTCAAACAATATTAAATTAAAAGTTTCTGTAATCACATGACTATACTCTCTGAGAGTACGATAGTTCAATCATAAGCTCCTTGTAATAATTATATATAATTATATATATATATATATATATACACACTATGTTCTCATTATTGCAACTTACACATTTAACTACCATATTGAAACCATGTAATTAAAAATAATGCGTCATGTTTTCAAAATTGTTCGACGAAATATGTAAAAGAAGGAAAAACTTTAAGAACAATATGATTTTACTTTTCATATTTACGCCCTTTTAATGCACAAAAAAAATCAATGTACACCGAATATTTTGTAATCAATTTTATTTGATTTTATAGTAACATCGCATTGCAAAGCAATAGGAAGGCAAATGGTGATGGACTTCGTAAATTTCAACCTCGGTCAAGCAATGGGGCAGCACCCACTCACTAAACTTCCACACCACACCACACTACATAATGACTTAAAATCTCGACAAATTTCACAGCCGGTTTTCAATTGAACGGGACTCGAACTCATGACTCAACCCTGGCTAAGGGTTTGGGAAATCAATACTTGGCTACCTTTTGTGTTTAAATGTTATCAAGTGAAATTTAAAAAATAATTGTCAGCTTAATTGAATACGTTTCAAAGCTACTGAGTAAATCTTAAGTACAACAAGTAAAAGAAAAACTTTCAATTCATTCATATATTTCAATGAAAATAATATGTAACAGTTTTTTTAATATCAAATCTTCTTATAAATCTTTAATCTTAAAGGAAAAAAATGTATTATTTTTTTCTTTTTTTTTTTTAGTTTTTTTAATATTTATTATCGTTTCCGAGCCTTCTACCTCTTTCCATGAAAATGAGTTATCTACTGTCTCCTCAAAATTAGTTGATACATCTAAATCAATCTCGTTATCTTCAAAAATACTGTTTTCTAATTCATCTCCCAAATCTGAATCACTATCATCAAAATTTTCTTCACCTAAATCTCTTATTAAATTCTTAATCTCTATTTCTGTGAGAAATTTTCGAGGCATTTTAAAAAACCGAAGAAAAAAAAAGAGAAAAGAAATATCTAGCGTTCATAGACAACGTTAATTCATTGAATAAAGTATTCTTTCGAAACTGGTTGTTCCTAAATGTCGCCAATGATAAGGAATTTGTGAACAACTGATAACGTTGGCGAAAAATGTCCCCACCCAATAGCGGACAATAGAAGCAAAATCGTAAAAAAGGACAAGGAAAGTCGTAAAAGGGTGTGCTGAAAAAAAGGGGGGGAAAGAACTCTCTCTAGATAGCTTGGTACAACAGTAGTACCGGAGCCGAAGCGAGAGCAAAAAAAAATTTTGGTACGGCATATGTACCGCCGAGTTCTACAGGTTAAAGGGGGGGAGGAATTTCGAGAAAACACGCCTCAAACGAACTTGTAATCCTGTGAAGGCGAAAAAATGCGGCTTTACCGTTTTCGGCGAGTTTTCAGCACATGGAATAACACGCCTTGAACTATCTCGAACAGGAAGGGAAAACCCGTGCATAACGCTTAGAGTACGGTGGCCAAATTTTAACATTCGAAAAGCGGGACACCATTGACGGGGTTGTGTGTCTTGATTAAAAATTTGGTACCTAAATCATCTGAGTAGCATATTTGTTGACATCACTTATTTAACTATCACTAGGACGCAGTGCAATGTGTATCGTATGAGAGACAGTTACAAATTCAATATGCGAAGGCGTTACCTCGTGGACGACCAACAAACTCCTTACACCCTGACCCTTCTTCTCTCTAAAATTCCCCTACGATTCCAATTTTTGTATAAGATGAAATTCCTTTACAACAATGCTCCAAATGATGCTAGATCGCTAGCGGTACATATCGCCAAAAGAATAAAATCTGTCGAAGTGTACACAGTGTTCTCTCTTCATTTAGCAGCAACATAATGTTTTAGTCGCTGCCAATGCCGAAAAATGCCACTGCTCATTAAGTCCAAACAATGGTGGCGTATTCTAGCAACTGATCAAGACGAACTTTGATAATCAGTTCTCAACAATTATTTTTATTATTACAAGTTTAACATTATAAAATTTACAAAAATAATATAATGCTCACATCCTGGTGAAATAGCTACATGGAAGCCGAAAACCGTATATTCCCCTCCCGTTTCCTAGCCTGTCGTGCATTATTTCTAAAAATCGGGACGTCTGGTCACCTTAGCTTAGAGGGTTAATTTGTATGGGAACTTGGAGGACTTTGCGACATCATTTAACGTGCACCAGCCGCCATTAGCGTACACGGTGGATCTTCGGTAGGCGCGGGAGTCGAATTCGCGATCTTCCGATCACAAGGTCGACGCTGTTACCGCTCAGGCCACCACGGCCGTTCACATGTATTATTATTATTTTTTTTTTTATAAAATAGAAATATTTCAAATTTTTTGACACACAATTTTTTTTTCTGTATCTAGATTTACCAAAACTTCATTAGAGAGAAAAGATCACAATTGATGATAATAATAAAAGCACAGATATAACACTGTAAATAAAATGACACTTATGAAAAAAAATACAATTTTATTTTCATCTAACAAGATAAATGGGATTGGATATTTACATAGTATTTTTTGGCATACAAAGAAACCTTAAAAATTTTACATCCAACCATTGTAATTTCTTTCACGGAAACCAGACGCGATAATACAAAAAAAGTATATCATACAAAGTATATATAAAAGAAATTGTTGTTTTCAGTACTAAAGGGTTCATAAAGATTATTACTTGCACTTTCATCCAAAAAGACAGTAGCAAGAAGTCTTTATAATTATAAAATTGTCAAATAAAAATATTCATTTAGAATTAATATTTTCAGTAAAGAATTTGATAGTGATTTAAAAATTTATAAAATATTTATCATAATTTTTGCTACACATCAGTCAAGTGTTTTCCAATCTAATGTTAGAATGGATTTCTATCATGAATTAATGATATTTATCGGTAAGGTTTGTTAAAAATTTTACTCTGCGACTTTCCCTCCTTACTTTTATACAATATTCTTCAATATTAGAAAGTAAAAATGTGACTGCGTTAAAAAAAGACTATTACTTTAAGACATTACTTCTTATTTCACAACAGATTATTCAATATCAGAAATTAATAAATAAAATTATTTGAAAAAGTAATATAATTATTCATTAAATATATGTAACAATGAATGAATGTTATTTTACATTCAAATATTTAAGTTTTTCCAATATTGAATAAAGGAGTGCCTATGCAGTAATAATTATGTTACAAAATTGAACATAACAACATCTAAATATATTTTAAATTATTTTAATAACTTAATTTCATTCTGCTTGATACTAATACTTTTGATTTAGGAAATGAATATAACAGATTATTAATGCAATAATTTTGCAATAACAAATGAAATAAAAAAAAAAGATTAGTAATATTTTTTGACAACAGTAGAACCTCATTAAGTTGAATCACTTTAACTCGGATCAATCTGCACAAAGTTTTCTTTTAAATTTGAGAAATGAATTGGAAATTTTCATAACACTTATTTCATCTGCATATTTTGAGAATAATTATTTTCTTTACTAAAATTTCCTAACAGCTAGAAATGTATGAACCAGAATGGAAGGGAGCTGGATTCAACAAACATTCTGTGCAAATTCAATAAAACCTTAGTTACACTTCTTATCACTAGTGATAAATAGTATATGATTCTATAATGTATAAATAGTTGGTTGAATTTATGGCACTGAATCCTCAAGGGACATATAGTGCCAAACAAAAATATCTAAATGAAACATGCAATAAATAACTTTACATGAACTTCCATTTTTCACAAAGTATACATCTTTATTTTTTGTATCTATGATTCATACTCTATTTGTTCAACATAAAGGTGATTTTCTGCATGTGTTATTTAATTTTTCCCATTCTCTGGTTTAAGCAGATTTTCAGTACCCTGAACTGGTTCTAGTCCCAATTCACACAACTTAACAAGGTTTTACTGCACTTTTGATTTCTTTTATCTTTCAAAAGAGGCAGAAACTTTTCAAGATAACTTAACGAATTCTAAGTAGTATGCTATTATTAAAAAACTTCTTAAATTTTTCTCTCATTGGAATTAAATTTATGTACTATCACACATTACTTTAGTATTTCAGTTTGGTGAAAATGTGTTGTGAAATAATAAAATAGGGGGGGGGGGCTTAAATATTTATTTTTAATTCAAGCACATTTAATAAGTATCTGCACATCTATTTGTTAATACATTTAAGAGAAAAGGTTTGAATTTTAGATGGAATTTTTTTTAAAAAAAAAAAGAAAATAATCTAAAACACATGCAAAGAATGAATAGAAATGCAAAAGATATGCTCTTCAATAGAAACTAAATAGCTTTGTATTGAAACATTGACAATCACATATTCAAAGACATTTATATAATAATCTTTAAACAATAATCTAACAAATCATTTGTCTTGGTGTATTTTTTTTACATGTTTTAAACCTTCTAATAATCATCAATGCAATATCTAAAATAAAATTTAAAAAAAAAAAAAAAAAACCACAAATTGAGGTTTGAAAGATTAAAAAAAAATATCATAAAACATAAAAATATAATAAACACAGTAAAGAAAGGAAAATCTTCATGGTGCAATTCTGGAGTGTAGCTCCAGATATCAGGCACATCAATTAATTTCAATGAACTCACAATCAATCACTGTAACCCTTAGCAACTGTGTCACATCTTGCTATGAAATATTATTATCAATAAACAGGAAGAATATGTGAAGAAACATATTTGTTTTATTTTTTAAAAAAGTTAATGGGAAAAAAAAGGGGGAGAGAGAAGAACTCCTTTAAGCAATTTAAAATTAAAAAGATTTGGAAGAAAATATTTCAAATTTATTTATAGATAGATGCAATATATATCAAACTAATGCATAACATATTCATATATGAAATGCATAAAAAAACAAACAACAACAACACACATGCATATTACTTGAAATAATGATGTATATGAGTTGGCACAAGTAAGTTAAAACACTATAATATTTCACATAATATTTATGTTTTCTGAATTTCTAATGTTCCAGAAAGTTTTTAAATATTTTAAGAGAAGTACACAAAAATTTAAAATATCTATCTAGTGACTTAACACATGTACCATCTTAATAGATTATGATTTTTGGTATATTTTAGCAAAAAATAACTTTTTAATAACCACAGTCTGACTAAATATTAATACCATATTAAAAATTTAAGATTACAAAACACCCCAATTCTTTTTCACCCCTTCACATTTCACTTAATTTCAATTACATATACAACTAAAAGTAAATCGGAACTGGCATGAAATGTTACGAGTATTTTGAAAAAATACAGCATTAAGAATAAGTGAGTACATAAATTATCATTAAATAACTTATGCCATAGATGTGACCATATACAAATCTAAGGCTAAAGGAAAAGTAAGGAAGAGAGATCCATATATTTGAGAAAATAACTCATAGATATAAGATACAAAGAGTATTAGAGAATATACACAGTACACTAAATACAAAAATAAAATAAAGGGAGAAATTGTTAATATAAAGTTTAGATGGAGTTGTGAATAATGCTCTGAAAGAAGTTCAACTGTATTCAAATATTTTTTTTAATTGAACCTTACAATCACTTTGTTTGGAATTCACATTGAGCCATTAAGTATTGGTGATGAATTTCATAACATCAAATGGCAAAGATGACATCACAACTGGTACCTCATTCTCATGACTCCTAACACTATAATGTGTGAAGATTTTGAGGTCCAGAATTTAATGAGGAATAATCTAACTCCAAGTGATGGTCTCCAAACCTTGTATTAAAATTGAAAAGACACATAATTACTCATATGTATTCAGTTCTAGAGATACATTATTCTTTCCCATTAATAATTTTTTCCCCTTTGTTTATTTTAATTAAAAAAATAACATATATTAGAATTATTATTCCTTTTAAAATTAATGTAATATATGCTACAAATAAATTATTTTGATAAATTCCAGAAATAGATTAAAATTTAAAATGTAATAAACTCAACATTACTCTAATAACAACACATTAAAACAATAGTATAACCATATACAAACATATATTTTATATTTGGAACAAAATATAACAAATAGCATCTATATGTAAAGCTATAATTTCAATACATATTTATCCAAAAAATTCATTCAACTAGAATTCACAATAAAATAAAACAAAAAAAAAATTAAGAAGAATCAAATTACTGCATAAAATCAAAGAATCTCTTAAAACTTATTACTCTGAAAATTTTCTACTTTTATTTTTGTATTCAATTTTTATATCAATAATTCTTTTAACAGTATCATTTTTGATACAAAGAGATTTTAAATTTTAACAAGAAATTTATGTGAAGAAAATTGTTTTAACACATAAATCACCAAAAATTTAAAAATGTTTAACTTCTATTTTTTTCAAAAATGATAAATGGAATCTGGAAAACAATACTTTCAGCAAGCTTATGAATTAGTTTGAATATTCCTTAATTCCTTCTAAACATAAACCAGGTACTTTTTATAAAGAATATAACGAACCATTTTTTGAAATATATATATATTAGCATTTGCATATACAATGAAAAATACAGGAGGAAAATATTTAGCAATTTTTTCTTTTCATTTTCATTGCAAAAAAGTTAATGTAATTTGGATTGAAAGATAAGGAAACAGCTGTTAGCATTGATCATTTCTGTTCAAGCAGAATGTTTTGAGTTCATGAATATTTCTCACCTTCAATACAATACAAAAGAAATACCAAAAACTACAGAGTATATTTCATATCACAATATATCTATAGTTCTTTTCTTAGTGCTTAAGAAACAGTTTATTGCAAATTTCCAACAAGCATAAAAAATAATATATGAAGAGGGAATAAAGTTATTTTACCGCAGTTTCGAAAATTTGCCTTTTTTTTTTTTTTTTTTTTTTTTTAAATATGCAAGGAAAAACAAACAGAATTTTCATTTTTAAATAACAGGGAAAATTTTTTTTCTAAAAAATCTTTTCTTCAGGTAATTATTCATATTTTACAATGTTAATGTTAGATTACAAGAAATATCTTCATACAAATACTCATATAATAATTAATTCAAAGCAATGTCAGTTATGAAAGTAACTAAGAAAAAATAAATTACATTATATTTCCTACAGTGAACATAAAACTCTACATTTGCAATAAACATTAAAATGACCTGACACTATCATATAAGAAAGCCAAATTCTTGATTTTAATAATTTCATTCCACATGCAAGATAAAATTAAATCTTTTTGCCATTTTCAACAAGAATTGTCAAGTCAAATACAAGATTGTAAGTTCATTAGCAAACAATTTATATATTTATACACATTTTTAACAATAATCTAAGAGTTTTTAGAAAGAAGACAATTAAGATTCCTCCTTTTTATATAACCACAAAAATAATAAGATAAACATTATAGGTATAGAAAGAATGTCAAAACAATAAAGAACGAAATTCAATACATCTTAGATAAAGAAAGAAATAATATCCTTACACAGATATACATTTTAACAATGAGAATTTTCAGACATATATTTAAGACCAAAGTCATCATGAAACCACACAGTTGGATTTTTCTTGAACATTTCCATTTGCCTTTTCAATCTCCAAGATTATTCTTTTAAAGATGTCAGCTACACTCTGTCAAGGAGTTAATATATTAATTACTAATTATACATGTAAATTATTCACAACCCATTTTCAAAAAGCATTATATAAAATGATAAATAGAGAACATCTTAGTTTTTTTTTTACATAAAAGCATTGCACACAAGTATTCATAATTATTGCTATTTTTTTAAAAATATTTTGAAGAAAAATTATTTAATTTTAATTATAGTCTTATTTGCACATCTTAATGGCATCAATGATGATTTTCAAGTAACAGAGAGCTTCCAGATAAAAAGGAACAAATAACTACAGCAATGTCATTATGCTGAATGAAATAAATCACGAAGAAACACTGTATCATATGCATTAATATATATAACAGTTATATATAAGTAATACAAATTATAAATTTTAAGTCTTCCACCCAAAAACTTTATAAGATCCAATAAATAGAAATCATTGAGATTAAAAAGGTTTATCCCTTATACCATAATAAAAATTGCTACATTTTCAATGACAAAGCTTGCTTCAATTGAAATTTTCATGCCAGACTTTTTAAAACATTTCAAAGTTCTTGTACAGTTAATAGCTACTATTATGTATGTATGGACTATTTATATTTGTATGCCAGAGATGAGAGGTACTATGTCCATTATTTAAAATAGTAATGAATAATATTTAAAAAGTAACAAGGCTTAAAAAAAGTATAATAATTTAAAAGTCAGTAGTTCATAGAATAAAATGTACAAATGTTTATTGAAAAATATTCATCAACAAGTAATCTGTATATAAAGAAACATACATATAAAACATCTTTAAGCTGTTCTCTAAAAATTTCAAAATGGACTTAAGAGACCTTTACCTTTTGCAAACAGATATAAAAATTCATAATTTTTTTTTCAGAGCCATAAAATAAATGTGTGATGTGGCAAAGAAAACATTAAAGGAAATCTAAAACTTTTAGCCACACAAATGCTGATTTTAGTAACAGCAATTTTAGGAAACTATACAAAAACTAAACCACAAATTATAATTGTAGAAAGACAAAATAAAAAAGGCAAAAATTAACTTTTTTCAAAACTCAATAAATGTTTAAAAAGTCAAAATTAAAAATGTGTATTTAAACCATCCAAAAGCCTAATAACAGTATGAATTCATGTGACAGATTCAAATTAAACATTCGTAATGAAATATCACATTTCATGGATCCTGTTCTATTTAATGCAGTTCAGTTACAATAGAATGCATCTATGTTATATATGGAAATGACAGAATGCAAATGGTAGAAATGTACAAAATAATATTTCTTTTTCAATGAAAATGAACTTAAAGACATTAAAATAAACAAAATGTATTACATGAATATCTAAAAAAACCTGCATTATATAAATAAGCATCCCATCCTCCTGAAAAAAAAAAGTTTTAAACAAAATATTCTCTGATAAAGAGAATTTAAAGAAGTGCATGGTAGTTTCATTACTTAAATAATCAATAATAAATTTATCATTCTTATTATATTATATATTTTACTAAAGTTAATATAAAAAATTCTTCATGATTCAATGAAACCACCAATGGACCATTCTTAAGCCTGAAAAATAATTTCTAATTCCATTCACATTATACTTACTTCATTCTGTTTGGCAGATGCTTCTAAGAATTCAGCATTCATACTTGCAGCAGCCCTTTTTCCATCTTCATAGGACACAGTCCTTAGAACACATAAAAATGACAATATTTTAGTGAAGAGTCAACTTAGATGCCTTAAAACAGACACACATCATAAAAATATTACTTTATTAAATAATGCAGGGAATATAAATGCTCAAAGCTTTTAAGAAATTAATAGCAATTAATTAATGTATCATTCACTTACAAGACATTCTACAGACAGTAATAATTTTCTGTTTTTTACTTTGAGATTCTCATAAAATATTGTGCATGTGCTTCATAATACATGTTAATTATCCTATTAGGTATATTAGTTCTATTAAACCCACAGAAAGATAGATCTGTATTTTTATATTAACACATCACTGGGATAAAAATTAAAATCTCATTTAAATATTTATATGTGATTCTACTTGATTGTAGAAAATCACTTACCTTTCCATATGTAAATCTACTTTGTTTCCAACTAAGACAATAGGAACTCTGTAAGATATGAAATTAAGTAAATTTTATACTGAATTTACACATTGAAACATTTCAAACATATTAGGTGCATTTAATTCATTGAAAATGCAACAATATACAGATTTATATGGCAATTTATTTTTATAACATAATTTCTTGCCATTGCATTTTTTCTTGTAATAAATATAGGGATATAAAATAAAATAGAAGCATTCAAATATTTGAGAATTTCATGATGTTGAAATTTACAAAATGAATTAGTTATTATTGTTATATATTCATAAAAATTTTAACTTACTGCACTTTTCCTGTCATATCCAACAATCGATGATGAATAGATTTCACTATTTCGAAACTGTGAAGAAAAATTAGCATGGTGTAAAAATGAACAATTTTCCCAAGAGAGATAAAAAAATATTTAGCATATCAGAGAAGTAATAACAAGATTCCACTTAAATACCAATAGCTCATTTTTGCAGACTTTCAAGTGATAATTTACTCATAAAAGACTTATTCAATATACAGTGGTGGACAAAATTAAGGACACTTTTCTGAAATTTTTATACTATTCAACTTTATCATGCTTATAGAAAATAAACTGTTTCATGAATTACATACATTTATAATGATTTAAAAATATACTTAATGTTGAATTGTAAAAAAAAATCAATTCAAATACCTTTACTATAAAAAAAAGGTACATTAATCTTTTTCTCAAAAAGAAATAAAAATTTGAATGATATATTAGATGGTTATTATAATGCAAAACTTAATTGGCCAAACACAGTTCTAGTTCTGAGAACCAATGAGTTATAGGCTTTGATGCAAAGGTCGAAATTTATTCTCCCAAAAACACCATTTTATATTTTCTTCAATTTGTTCTGCTATGAAAATGCAATTTTCGGTGCAATACAAACTGAATTGTAGGTTTTAGCATTTTTCCAGTGTTATTTACAATTAAATTATAACACCATAAACTAGAATTGCACTTATATAACATCTGAACAATGAAAATCAAGCAAAAGAAAATATTAGGCACCTACAAAAACAATCAAGACAGATGTATTGCACAAAAGTGGAGTTTCATACACTGACATTGTAAGGCGAGTAAGTGGAGTACATTAATTTTGTTCATGTTATAAAGAAAGAAAAAGTGTATAAAAGAATTTATAACAGAAGGATAAACATGTGCCTTAAACACACAAAGTCATTTGAAACCAAAAAAAAAAAAAAAAAAAAAAACACCATTGAGTGCAGTTGCTGTTTGAATGAGGTCGAGAACAATTATTAAATTTTGGACAGGGCTAAAATTCCAAGAAAAAAGCCACTTTTTTTTACCTACAGCAATGTAAAAAAAGAATTTGGTGGGTGACAGAGCATGCCAGCAGGACTAATGATGAATTGAAACAGAATTTTTGGTTCGATGAAAACAACAAAATACCCTTCTTTGGAAGTAACTGCCAAAAAATACATACGACAAAGAACAGAGATGAGTCATATCCGTCAAACAATCAACAGTACAAAGAAATGGGCAAATACATCAGCAGATGGTGGCCAGCAATATGTAATTGAAAGCAAGTTGAATAATAATAAAAAAAAAAAACCCACAGATACACACATTACTGAAAACTAAATTGCTGCCTTCTGTTAGTTGATTTATTTTCCAACAAACTCTAAATATTTTTAATAGGATTCAGCTACTTTCCATGCAGCAAATATATGCAAATGGTGCTTTAATATTAAAGGAATTCAACTGTTATACTGACTAGGAAACAATCTTGATTTTAACAGTATAGAAAATATGTAACACTGTTTAAAAGATTCAGTATAGATGCAATGTACATCAAATAAAAGACAAGTTAATAGAGGCCAAATTTATACGTTAGCACCATGTAATGACAAAGTAAGAGCTTCAAGTGCTTGTCAATGAAACATCTCTGTGATGCTGTTATCAAGAATAAAGGATATCCAATTAAATACTAATTTGAACTTCAGTTTCCCCACCTTGTTTTAATTCAAGATTAATTTTACTTTCAAATGATAAATATTTACACTATATGAAGCAGTATACTTTCTATAAGCAAGCAGCAAGCAAAGTAGAAAAATATGAACTGCAAAATGTGCTTACAATTTTAGATATCACAATGTATTAATGTTTAATTTAAAAAGAAGTTAACAAAGAGCCATATTTAAATATTATGCCCATTATCACCAATTCAATACTATTTGTTAATACTACAGTGGTACAAAGGATATGAATAATTCAACAATGGAAATATGACAGATTGAGTAACAATTTATATTTGTCTTTATTTCAAATATAAATATTTTGCAATAAATTCCATTACTATTTGTCCAATACAAAAAGTATAACTCTACTACTAGTTTCACTTGAAATAATTAACTCTTTTACAGATCATATTAATATTAATAAAAAAATACATTTGGAAAAATTATATTCAAACTAATTAACAAGTATCTAAATTTCATTTTACACATCTGTTTAAATGGGAATAAAAATACAAAATTGAAATAACATATTTTATTTTGTTCCATCAGAAATCAGAGAATAATGCATACAGAAAACTGCAATGAGTCATGCAACATTTTTCAATTAATCCACTGAACAAATCATATTGCAATTTATTACAAAAAAAAAAAAAATAAGTAAATAAATAAATAAAAAATCCTCCAACATACTTTTACTACATCATCAATCACTTACTTTCCTACATAACATTTCATTATATTAAAAAGTGTCTAAAATTAATCAAACCATACAATTAGAAATAATAACATATAAAACGTTCTCAACATTAGACAATAACATAATTAAAATTGTTGAAATAGAAATTTAAAAGAAAAAAAAAAATTGAGATATAGTTGTAATATTGAGGGAATACAAACTTTTTTTTTCTTCTTTTTTCTTACATAGATCTAAGGTTTAAATTAGAGAGACAGGATGTTACTCAGTTCAAGACATGAAATTCTGGCCTTTTTCTAGATATGTTTTTCATTATGATAAATAAAATAATTAAACCATGTTCTATTCATATAAAATGTTCCATATACTTTTTTTTACAATTCTTGACATACTGTGATTAAGAATTTATTTGCATACCAACCAGATGATCTATTCAAATAAAGCATGAGTGATATTATTATTTTTATCGAAATGGGAACTGAAAATAAAATACATCAAACATTTTACACATAAATTTTCACAACATGTGATTGTTTATTGATGTCGCACAGAGAAGCAATACAAGGGCTATTGGCGATGAATCTCATAATTTGGGATATCGATCAAGTGATGGGGATGACACCTAAAATAGCATCTCCCACTCCTAACTTCCCCTACATGCCAATGAGAGGACTTTGAGTCTTGACAGATTTACTGAGCATCAGCCCCAGTTACACATCAGGTCTTTAAAGGGATCAAGACTTGAACCCAAAACTTGAGGGAAACCCCTGATTGCAAACATGACCACTAGGCTACCTTGGCCACATTTTTACAATATAACTGATATAGAAAACTTGTATTTAAATAATAAAGCAATGCTTTTTACCAAGGACCAATATAAGGATAATTTTGAGACAATGAGATTATAATACCTTCTTTCAGAGGTTATGGAATAAACAAGTACATAGCCATGAATATCCATGGAATATGATTGTGGAAAAATAGAGAATTCATCCTGGAAAAAACAATCATAAAAATATAATACATCAAATAAAATGCTAAATAAAGAAATAAAATCACGAGTTTTTGCATAGTTTAAATCTAGAAACTTAATATATTTTCACCATAACAAATCTCTGTAATCTAAACTTTAGATTCAAAGTTATTAATATTACATCACAATTCATACTGTATCTATGAGGAATGTATGAAGGCGGTATTTGAGTAAAAGTCCATTAACCATGAAAACTCCCACCTATAATTTCAAAGGCAGGGGGAAAAAAAGGCTAATTCTATTCAAGGAAGCTATGAATGGGTCCTCTTTCTTGTGATTCTGAAGCTACATAAATTTATCTGTGTAAACATCTCAATAGTGGCACGTTATTCCAGGTTTGCTTTTTATTGTACTATTTTGCCAAGTCTCACAGCCTTTTAACTTTATGTGTATGCACATCAGTCTTCCAATCCACAAAGACAATTCAAAGATGATTAACTTTGAAATGTTTGTATTTTATAGCTCATCTTCATCAACTTTTCATGAGCAGGAAAATTCGTGAATCCTTCTACCATATTTTCTTTTATTGCTCAGAAAGGAATATAGACACTTTTCAATTTGATATTGTGTCCATTGAAACAATTATCTTTTTTAATGCCGAGATTCCATACCAGAGAAAATACTCTACTGTATACTGTTCTGTAAAAGGCAAATCCCAAATTTTTATAATTTTTTCCAAAATGCAGGGTGAAAAAACAGAAAAACTGCAGTTACTGAAAAACACTGATCTTGTTTTAAGTAATACCTGACAAGATTGTACAAAACCACATAATTGATGTCATATCATAATGGGAACAAGCAGAGGAACAAAACAGGAAAAATTGAGTTTAATTTTTTACTTCCAATTATTTCAAAATAATATGTAAATTCCTGCCAAATACAGTGTGTCGATGGTAATTGAATATAAAGCAGCAGATATAAATAGTTTAAGTTCATATACATTTGTGGGTAATGGAAGTGCATACATTTCATCTTTTACAAACCCCAAAAGGAAGAAATCACATGGAGCCATATCAGGTGAATAGCTGCATAATATCAAGTCATCTGGTCCACTGTATCTGATCCAAATACAAGGTAGATCCATGAAGGCTACTAAAACAGCTTTTGTGAAATACCTTCATGAAGAACACATGAGGACCATCTACTTTTCATAAAAAAAAACCTTCCAGTTGTTTTCCTTTGTATTCATGTATTACTTATCATTTTGAGTTCATTTTTGAAAATATGGAATTTTGAAATCGGATGATTCATATTGAACAACCCTGTCAATATTCAATTGCTAGCAGATATACCTATTCTTTGCACGAATGAATTGAAAAATATAACAAATGATATGGAAGGATTAAAAAATTTTTAGTAAGGATAAAATAGTAAAAAAAAAAAAATATTTGGAGTAATTTTAAGTGAACCACAATTTAAGACTCCAGCAAAAGAATGATTCCGTAAATAATTAGTAAAATCAAAGATATAAATTTAAAGCCAAAGGGGAAAAACCTGCATTTTAATAATTGAAGAATTTTTTTAAAGCTTTATTAAATTTTAAAAAATGTAATTTATAAAACAACAACCATTGATATTTTTTAATAAAGCTGCAACTAATTATGAAATGTTTTATAAAGCAAAACAGAAATTAAATTCAATAATACTTACAAAAATAAAATGGAAACCTTATTAATACATGAAAATAAGACAATTTAATACAGATACATATAAACTAAAGTAATTACATTAGTATTCAATTTGATATTTTACATAATTGAAAATGAAAACATTCCAGGCTAAAACACGAAAAACAATAAGATTTTGGTACTTCTATGTCATAGCCTCCTCTCCCCCAATTGAATTACGATTACATCAAGATCATTGCTAAACTCGTACAGCCCCACTTACAGTACAACTTATCTTGGTAATATTGTTTGGTCATTCGGCAATTTGTTGGCGGGGTCCACTAAAACTGGGAAGTACCAAGATTTTTATATTTTGTCTCAATAGAACTGTTGATCTTCATGCAATTATTGGTCAATGTATCAAAATTATCTTTGTGGTTTTCTCATAATATAAGCATTCTCATTCACAAAAATAATTGAATAATTTTATATAATTTATATATATGTTTAAAAGAAAAGTCTCCAAGAATAATCAGAATCCCTAACAAAAATACTGCATGTTAATAACAGAAAAATGATATTAAAAATGAGTTAACATACAACAAATTTAATTAAAAAAAAATACACAGGTTTGAAAATGGGATGTTTTACAACAACTGTTATTTTATTATTCAGAATTAAAACATGATAAATAATAATGATCAATAATTTCCCTCAACTGATTCAAAGTTTAATCTTAAGTAGCAGTAGTTAATAAAGATATATATAACAGACCATTCATAGATATTAAACTTACTTGTCCAGCAGTATCCACTAATTTGATAAAATACTCCTGACCATTAACTTTAGTTGTTTTTGTGAATGCTAAAAATAAAAAAAATAGCTAATTTTTTAAATATACATAAAAATTATAAATAAAGACTACAGATTAATATTGTGAATAGCAAGCTATCTTACTGTTTTCTATAGTAGGTTCATAAGAATCAACGAATCGGGCTTCCACATACTGTATAGTCAGAGAAGACTTTCCTATATTCAAGAAAATGTTTACAATTAAACATACAAGAAGTCATACCACTTTTACTATGCGTTTAATATAATTGTAAAAAAGTATAGGAAAACTGCAGCTTTCACAAACTAAAAATATTTTATTCCTTTCCTGCTTAGATGTTACATACAATTTGAAAATTTTTTTAGAATAAATTACTTGTTTATTCACCATTTGTAAATTATGTCACAGGGAATTTATAATATAAAAGTATAAAAAGAGTAAGAATGAGTTTTAAAAAATAATAGAGAAATATATTAAATTAATTTCACACATTTTTGTTGTATATAATGTCCTATTTGAATTGAAATATCTCTGAATAACATAATCATCATCAAAATACAGTTTAAAAAGAAAACGAACATCATTTTCTTATGCTGTAAAACGGATATAAATTGTACCCCACTTTTATTTAAGTAAAAAAAAAATTATGAAAAACATTTCTTACAATAGTATTGAAATAATGGCGTGCACAGCAAAATTACATTAATTTTATGATTTAATCAGCATAATTAAGGAATATATGATCCAAGTTATTTAAAAGAAGCAAACTGAAAGATGAATCAACAAATGGACATGATTCTTCTTTAATTCTGCCTTTACATACCAGAACAATTATCATACACAACTCAATTTTACTGAAAAAGAAAGTTCATGATCTTATTAATATATAAAGCAAATATGAGCAGTGAAAATTTATTCATATCATTTTAGTAATCCTCTATAATATTCTACGAATGTAATATTTCCAGCTGAACTAGAGTGCACAGTTAAGTACAACATAACGTTATATAAATTATACTTATCTCAACTTTTAACTTAATAATTGATGAGGATTCGAAAATCACTTTAATTTTTATTATAATCCCATATAAACATGATATTCTCTCTTTAATTAGATTTCTGAGAACTGAATATATTATTACTAACCAACAGAACGGTAGCCCATGATAGCAATTTTTCGCTGTTTAGGAGGCATTTTTTTCTTGATCAACGATTATGATACTTTAAGAAGTATATTCATTTTGTTTTTTTAACAATTTATACAATTTTCAATATATAAGACTCTACGAGATGATAGATTAAAGTCCAACTCTGTCGTAACAGTGAAGTACACAAACAATATGGCGATTTTTGTTTTTATTTACTTAGTTCACTTTTTCTTCTTCAAGGACGAAATTTTCAACACACCAAGTTAGTGTCTCTAAGGTACAACTCTTGGTTACATTCTTAGGACCGACTCAAGAAACATTTGAAAATCTTTGAGATTATAAATACACATTTCATTCAAATTAATCTAAATAAATTTTCCGAATACAGAGAAACCGAAATTAAGTACAAATTTTTGGGACAAATTGGCAACACTTCATTTCGCCAGCAAGACAGAGCAGACGTTTAATGTCAGTGGTTTCTGTATTGTAACTACTTAATTTTAAAATGTCCACTATTGAAAACCAACTTAAATTACGTATAAAAGATTTGGAAGAAGAGCTGAGGGTGGAGAAAGCAAAAAATGAATGCATAGGAAGACAGAAAATTGAGCAAATTAGTTCCGAAGTGGTTGATTCAAATCCGTACAGCAGACTCATGGCTTTAAAAAGAATGGGTATTGTTGATAATTATGAAACAATTCGCAATTATTCTGTGGCTGTTGTCGGTATAGGTGGTGTTGGAAGTGTCACAGCCGAAATGTTAACACGATGTGGCATCGGTAAGTTGATATTATTTGATTATGACAAAGTTGAACTGGCTAACATGAACAGATTGTTTTTCCAACCTCATCAAGCAGGACTCAGTAAAGTGGACGCTGCTGCTAAAACGCTTACTTTTATTAATCCGGATGTGGAATTTGATACGTATAATTATAATATTACAACTGTTGAAAATTTTTCTCATTTCTTAAATGTCCTTTCAAATGGTAATAAACATCATACTGGTTCTGTAGATTTAGTATTAAGTTGCGTAGACAATTTCGAGGCAAGGATGGCAGTAAATACAGCTTGTAATGAACTTAACTTACCATGGTTTGAATCTGGAGTTAGTGAAAATGCTGTTTCAGGTCACATACAATTTATTTTACCTGGTGAAACTGCATGTTTTGCTTGTGCTCCTCCATTGATAGTTGCATCAAATATTGATGAAAAAACTTTAAAAAGAGAAGGTGTATGTGCTGCTAGTTTACCTACAACCATGGGAGTTGTAGCTGGCTTTTTGGTTCAAAATGTTCTTAAGTATTTACTTAAATTTGGGAAAGTCTCTTATTATTTAGGGTATAATGCTCTTGATGACTATTTTCCAACAATGACTTTGCAGCCAAATCCTGATTGTGATGAATCAGTGTGTCGTAAACGTCAAGAAGAATATTCCTTGAGAAAAAAAGATGAGGTTGTACCCGAGAAAGTTGTAGAAAAGAAAGTGGTCCATGAAGACAATGAATGGGGTATTTGTCTTGTATCAGGAACAGAAGAAAACGAGGAAGCTGAGGAAATTTTAGAAGTAGCCAAAGGATTAAAACATGCTTACGCAAAGCCAGCTGTTATTGAAGACGATGACAGCAACTGTGTTGATGTGAATGAGCAAAGTTTAGAAGATTTAATGTCACAATTGAAATCTTTGTAAAAAGTTTATCAAATATATATTTTTTTTTTAAAAAAAAGTGTGCTGAATGAACATTTGTACTTTTAAATACATTGTATAGCATGTCAATGAAAGTAGCATTTAATACTAAATTCAAAATTGAGCTTATAAAAGCCTGTCTTAATTTTTTCATAAAATTATATACACAGAGTTAATTATACATTCATTAGGGAAAAATACTATAAAAATGAAGTGTTGTAAAATTTAAAAATTCTAATATTTCAAGACTTCTTTTAATTTTACTACTGTGCACGTAGCATCGGTTGCTATAATGATCTGAACTGTTTAAATTTTATTTACAGAGGTATTGTTTATGTGAATTTTGATGCAGTATGCTTGGGTTAAGTAAAAATGTTGATTGCACTAAATTCACAAAGCTGATATGACTATTAAAACCATACAAAAATTAAATTTTATAAAATGAACCAAGAAAGTGTTTGAATTAATATTAGAATATATTCACTACTCGTTTTAACCTTTAGAACTCGGCCGATTCTAAGTCAAAATATCCTTTCCAGTCGGCGCTTTTAAGATTGAGGAAAATTTTTCTTTCCCCCACTGTTAAGTTCGAGTTCACGACATGTGGTAAGGTTAGTTTTCTAGTTACAAAGGGGAGATAGTAAGGGTTACTGATTTTTAGTCTGTAATCATTGACGAGAAAGAAAGATCTTAATATTTGGCGCCGTATCATATCATAATGATTTTTTCTGAATTCCTGGTTCCCATTATTAATTGAGTGACTTACAAACTTTCAAATGCATATTTATCATAACTTACAGTCGTGTATTGGTAAATTAACCTTTTCAAACAAAACAAATAACAAAGAAAGCGACAGCTATACCATACTACTAAGATATTTTCTGGAATAATTTATTCGGTGCTTGCTTATATATATACATATAGGTGTGTAATCACATCGCTTAGTGTGCAGACTTTATCTGTGGTCATATTGCAACTTACCTACTTAATTGCAATATTGAACCCATGTAATTAAAGTAATGCCTCATGTTTTCAAAATTATTCGACGAAATGTAAAAAAGAAGGAAAAAGTTAAGAACAATACTTTGAACATTATTATTAAACATTTTATTTTTTAAATTAACATCCTTTTAATGCACAATTATTCAATATACTCCAAATATTTTGATTTGACATTTTAATAACATCTCATTTTGAAACAATAGGAAGGTTACTGGTGACGGACTTCATAAATTTTAACGAGGGTCAAGCAATGAGGGCAGCATCCACTCACCAAACTTCCACACCACACCAACATCAGGATTTAGAAACTAGACAGGCTTAACAGCCGGTTTCAATTGAACAAGATTCGAACTCACAACTCAATCCCGGCTACGAGTTTGCGACCTCACTCGTCAGCTACCGTGGCTCTTTTGTGATTAAATATTATCAAAAGTGAGATTTAAAAAATAATTTTTAACTTAATTGAACACGTTTCAAAGCTGCTGAGTAAATCTTAAGTACGTCAAATTAAGGCAAAACCTTCAGTTAATTCATGCATTCTATTGAAAATATTATGAAACACTTTTTTATATCAAATATTTCTATGAATCTTTAATCTTAAAGGAAAAAAAAATATTATTATTTTTTTTTTTTTGTTTTTAAATGAAACTTATATCTTAAATTGAAAAGTTGTTTAAAAAGTTGTTTTTAAGCTTTTGAAATGTCTGTTTTAAAAATGTAAAGTGAATTCTAATTTTTAAAATTTTTGGCTCTTAAAAGAACCTTTTTTGTTTATTTTTTTAATTTTCTTTTTATTAAAAATGTATCAGTTTTAATCTTTTTTATTCTAGTCTTTTGTTTTTCATTGGTTTATTTGATAAGAGATTTTTAATTAAATTGTATGTTATTCTTCGAAACAGTTTGGTAAATACAAAGAGCCACATTGCATGCCTTATAGATAATAGTAGTTCTTTTTTTTTTGTATATTCTTTTCCGCACAATATGTGAAATTTCTTCTTTTCTTTTCGTCAATTGGCCTAAGAGAAAATTTATTATCATTTGTCTGCATTTTTTTTATTACTGAAGGCTCTGCAATTTTATGATTTAATTTTCATATCAGAGATGTTATTAAATTCATTCTAAAATCTTTTAAACAGAGTTTTTAACTTAGTTTGGCACGACTTGAATATCAGAAACACAACAATATCGATGAGGCTAAAGAATAATTTTTTGTCAATTTCCTAGTTTGCTTACCAAAAGTATAGGTGGATGCCCTGCGGTCTCCTAAATCAACATATTCCACGTGTTTGTGGTAATCTGCCACAATTTTTTGTATCGAAGTGGTTAATTTTTCTTTTTCTCATTCAGCAAAGTCACCATAAGATTTTTTTGGGTGTTTATCAACAAAATTTTCTTCATCTAAATCTTTCCTCAAATTCTCAATTTCTATTTCTGCGAGCAATTTCAGATTAATTTTAAAAATTCGAAGAAAGAACAAGAAAAAAGAAAATTTTATCTATCATAGACTGCATAAAGTCACCTAATTGAGTATTTTTTTTGAATTTGGTTGTTTCTAAAGGTCGCCAATGATAAGGAATTCGCACACAACTGATAACGTTGGCGAAAAATATCCCCACCCAATTACGGACAATAGAAGCAAAGTCGTAAAAAGAGCAAGGGAAAGTTGTAAAAGGATCTGCTGGAAAAAAAGGGGGAAAGAACTGTCTATAGATAGCTTGGTACAGACGTCGTACCAGAGCCGAAGCGAGAGACAAAAAATTTTTTGGTACGACATATGTACCGCCGATGTTTAAAGGTTAACAGTATTAACCCTGTTAAAACCAGTAGTGAATATATTCTAATATCCAGATAAAAATGTACATAAAACTGATGTTTCAAACATTTATTGTTAAATAATCTTGTAAATTAAAAAAAAAAAAATGGAATTGTGCTTTTTCCAAGATTATGTTTATAATTTTTCTTCATAATAGAAGCATATTTATGTATTTGAATGAAATTAAATGACTCAATTATGTTAAAAGATAAACCAAACTGAACAACTATTTTACGTTTAGTTGTATTTGTTAACAAGACCCAAGTGTGATTAATAAGTTGAGTGGGAGTTTAATTTCTAAATTTATTGGTTATTTACTTGGTTTGCTGAATAGATTACTTTAAGTAAAATAATTTTGGTTGTAACATTCTAATTTTAAAATCGAGTAATGGCAATACATTAACCTCTTGTCAAGTAATGATAAAAGTTAAGGTATTATCCTTTCACAATTATCTAAAAGCATATGGACAATTCTCATAGATAAATGGTTGAAACAAATCTTTTACAGTATTTTATTAGATAACAAATTTTATCTCGTCAAGGGAAAACATTTAAAAGTTTTCCTTCTTCCATTAAAAAAATACACTTGCAAAAGCAATATATCACATTGTAATCTATTGGTGATAAATATTAAGTAAAAAATGTTTACTTTTGGGAATTTAAAACAATGAATTAATGTATATAATTCAGTAAAAAGGTTTTTATATTAAATATATAAAAAAATTCTTTTAAGTCGGGAGTTAAACTGTTTTGATATAATAAAATAAGATACATTCATATTATCTAAAAGTCTTCCTAGATATATGTAATTTGGAACTGAGAATCAAGGTTTTATCGAAAAATAAACTTAATTCCAACAACAAATGAATTAACATATTTTAAAAAGGAAATATTTGTGTTTAAAAAAATGTTATGAAGATTTTAATATTTATAGCATTCACACACACACTGATGTATTTTTAACTTGTAATTAAAAGTTTAAAAAGGTATTTATATAGCTCATAAAACATATATTTTTGTTGCATTGTAAATTTGACTCCTAATTCCATCCAATACAAGTCATGCAGAAGAATGTTTGCTCCTGTAATGCTAAATGGAACTTGGTCGTAATGTCTTTATTTTCAAATGAAGAGAATGAGATATTTCAGATGTTATCTTTTTTACTTGACTAACATTCAAAATTTTGTAGGCTATCACCAACAGCCCTCGTATAACTTTAAAGCTATAATTTAAATTAAAAAAAAAAAGTAAAATCCATATTTAAGTTTTATTATACAATACCTTTCTAAGAGCTATCTATATGTATTTGTAATTAAAACTGAGAAGAAAATATAACCTTAAAGAGAAAATTATTTTTAAATAAATACTTTAAAATAGAGTAATATAAATAATTACTCAAGATGAAATTATATATTTTTAAAACTAACAGCAAATGTTTAAAGTGGACACTTTAGGTTTAACTACAATCCAAGTTAAAATGTCTCCTCTGGTAATATATATAAGAAATTTCTGTTTACTTCATTTTAAAACTAAAGCAGAAAAGGTTTGAAAATATTTTTTAAAAAACTCTCAAAAATGGTTATATTTCTTCATTCAAATTAATATATTTTTCAAAATAATGGAACTAAAATTATGTTACAACCCCCCCCCCCATAATTTTATTTTAAAATGTAATTTCAAAACTTTTTAAAATGAGATTGAGAGAATATTTATATGCATCTATCAGATTTAAAAATAGATTGAAGGAAACAATGATATACATATGCAAACCATTTTTTTTCTTGCTCAAATCACACATAAAATTTACATCATATTCATTTCAACAATCTTAATCATACAAGTAGTTGAATTGCACATTTTTCACATCCAATATACAGGGTTATTCAAAATGATTTATCTGATTCTTAAAATAAATGAAGCAAAATGATAATACATGAATACAAAGGAAAAAAAACTGTGGAAGTTTTATATGAAAAGTGGATGGCCCTTGAGTGTTCTTCAAGAAAGCTGTTTTAAAAACTTCCATGGAGTTACCTCACAGTTGACTTGATGCTACACAGCTGGCAACCTAAGTAACCTAATATGGCCCCAAGTGATTTATTCCTTTGGGGGTTTGTAAAAGATAAAGTTTATGCACCACCATAACCCAGAAATGTATGGGAACTTAAACAATGGATTTCTGCTGCTGTACAATTAATTATCACTGACATTTTATGACATGTTTGGCAGTAATTTACATATCAAGTTAGCATTATACATGAAACTAAAGGAAGTTATATTGAACACTTCTTGTACAGTGTAAAAAAATTATCAAATAAAATTATTTATGTACCTATGAGAATAATAACAATAAGCAAAATGTGGTAACTTTTGTCTTTTTCTTTTTATGCATAAGATTAAATGAGAGAAATATCATATACAAACATTTTATTTGACTTATTTCATACAAAACATATTACAAATTAGTTTTAATACCAAAATTTGATTATAACAAGATCAAAGCTGTAAAAAATTCAAAACATACTGACTGTAAAACAGGTTACTAGTTTGTACTTGAGTTATGGATGCTTAGCTTAACACAATATGTTCACCAGATCAGAAATCCAAATTATCTTCAGATTCATTTACTCAAAATAATCGGAGAGTAAAAGGTAGGATTTTTTTTCCACATAACTTTTTAAAAATATAAATGTTTGAAGAACCTGTCTGGATTAATCTTTGGAATATACATGACTACAATATACATATAAAAGTAAATTGAAAGGAAAAACTATGCACACAATGGTTCATATCCATTTAAGCTGAAAAGCTATTATTGAAAGAAGCTTGAAAATGTTTGGATGTATTTACAAGAATTTTTTTAAAAATTCAAATAATTTAAACCATTCTTTTATTATTTTCTTCCTATGGTTATTTTTTAATGTTTTTAGCAAAGTTTTTATCGTTTAGTCATTAAACAATATAGTACACCTAATGACTCAACATTATATATATATAAAACACCAGAATTCGTAGGTATATTTTAATACAAGAGTAGTCGGCATTTAAAATGTAATAGGAAAAAGTGAACTTTGGTATTCCCTGAAAAAAAAAAATAACTTTGCTCCACAAAACTGATTGGTGATCAAGAAGAGAGATTTCTCTTGATGAGTATTTGTCAAGATAATGACTAGTACAAATGCAGATCTCTCTCTCTCTTTTCACAGCTTTGGAATTTTTATATACAGGCAGTTCTTAAAACTCTAATTTTACCATTAAAATATTTTCGATTAACCCTGAAGAATGTTATTTTGATATTGTTTCCAACTTTTTTTTTTTTTTTTTTTAAAAAAAAGCAATTTTGTATGCTAATTTGAATAGAAAGTTTCCAAGGCACTTTAGCCAATATCACTCAAGCAACAATTTACCATAATCAAATAGTCTATGAATGTTTATATGATCCATTTATTAATCCTACTGCAACTACAGAAATTGAAGGTAATTATACTTGATAAAGGATTCTCAATATACATATAAATTCAGTATTATAATTTGTACACATCCCCCCCCTATTATATTGTACATGCTTTTTTTAAAAAAAATATTTCTCTGTATAAATATAAACAATGAAATAATTTTATCTGTAATTAAAATCTTAGTTAGTTAATCTTAGTTGCAGTTATTTTTGCAAAAGAAAAAATTTGTAAACAATATTTCTCAATAAAAAGTAAAACTGAGAATTTGTAAGAAAAGATATTGATATAATTATAACCATTAATTTTTATTTTTAGTCATCAATAACATTGTTACATAATTTTAAAGATTACTCTATTCCAGATATAATAAAAAATAATAACCAAAAATATTAATATTACTCCATCCCCATTCCTCAAAAAGTTACATACATTTTGAAAAGGATATGAACCACAAGACAAAAGAAGCAGAATATGATATTCATAGTAAATGAATCCAAAGGAAAATTTTAGAATCATTGGACCATTCAAGAATTAAAAATATACTACAGCTTCAATTCCTTGTCAGTTGGCAAAGGTTTAAAATACGAGTCTATTTTTTCATCTGAGACCTCTTCTAAGGATGCTGGTTTCCAGTTTGGTTTGTTATCTTTATCAATGAGAACTGTAAATAGAAAGCTCAATGTAAACATTATATATATATATATATATATATATATATATAAAAATTAAAATACTAATTGAGTAATAAAACAAAATATCTGAAATAATTAACTGTAATTATTATGAATTAAAACATAAGAAAAAGTTTACATAAAATTGCAAAGAAAACTTGCATATACTTTATTTGACTATTGAAAAATATATATAAGAGAAATGAAAATAAATAATAATTGTAAAAACCTGGAACAAAAGTAAAAATTACAATGCAAAATAATTAAAGAGAGTGAGATAAAATTCAAACAATGAATAAGTATACAAACTGAGGCATGAAAAACAATTATAACAAAGGAAAGAAAATCATAAAAATGAAATCTAACATTTATAAATTCCGAATCTGAGTTTTGACAGATTAGCTGATTAAACATGTTTTACAAGCCCATCGATAAATTGGAAAAAATGTCATAAACCAATATAGAAATTCCATAGATTTAAAACCACATTACAAAACATAAAATTAAGTTATATATATATATGTGTGTGTGTGTGAGTATTAGCACAAAAATATAGCTAATACATTTGTATTTTTCTTTTCATCTTTAAAATACTGTAATTTTAGATTTTTGCAAATTTTATAACTATGATAACTTTTTGGATTGAATAAAAATGGAATAATCAACACAATACTGCATACTTAAAAGTATAAAACATTATAGATGAACAAGAATATATTTCTTTCTTCTTTCATTTTATCATTATTTTTTGAATGAGTTATTCTAACTATCCAATATGTTACTCTAAATTATTCACTATTTATAGATATATGTTAATGAAGTAAATGTATGAGGTAATTTTTTTTAAATGGTAATAATTTCTTGAATGAAAAAACAAGCTTTTTCTTAAGTTAAACAAGTAAATTTTTGCAACCTTAAAATTACTGCAATTATATAGAAGTAACATTTGTAATATAAAAACTTTTTTTTTAATTTTTTAAAATTAGAATATTTGAAGCAAAACAAATTTGTAAAAGTTTCAATTTTACAAAAATACAACAGCAAGGAATTTTTTTTTTTAAAAGAAAGAAATGAAAATGTTACACATTAAAAAATAGTACAGATGTAACTTGATTTCTTCAAAAACAACAGTTTGCATGTATCAGCATTAAAAGAATCAATAAAGGGGAAACGAGAAGAAAGAAACATATTTTTAATTCCAGATGTCACATGTGTACATTATTCTATGCTTACTGGTGTATATACACCACTACAACATATGCAGAATATATATATATATTGCAAGAAAAAGGAACAAACATACAATTAAGGAGTTTCATACACCCATTTATAAATATCACTGCATATAATCTTTAAGCTATTCTTGAAAGTGATTTAAAATAAAAAGTAGAGCAAATAAAATAATTTAAAAAAACATTTTCTGAAATAATGGAATTCAATGCTTTTATTTTTACCAATATTGTTTAAACATTTTATTTTTGTATATTATACAATTATCATTGTAATCTTATTAAATACAAATGCTGAACATGTAAAAAAAAAACCACACAGTTTCAATCTAAACACTTATATGTGATAGGATGCTACTTACACATCATGCAAAGGCTACCATAGAAGCAGGAATTCATACTTGTGTAAGCTTTTGCATAATACAAGAATCTTCTTACATTTAATTCATTTGATGAGCAAAAATGATAAGTGGATACACAGGAAATATATAACATGGACACACAGGAAGAAAAATATTAAGTATAACCTTTTAGCATAAATCTATTCTATTTCAGAGAACTAAAAAAGGGAAAAAAATTACCAGCTCTAACTCCATCATGGAAATCATGATCTGACATGAATCTCTGGCACAACCTGTACTCCATCTTGAGATTTTCTTGAAGGGTCATATTGGCACCTCTTTTTAATTGTTGGAAGGCAACTTTTAAAGATGTTGGAGACTGAAGGAAAATGGAATTTCTCAATAGTAGAATGATGCATGTTTAAGGTTCATTATTTCTTCAAAAAACTAAGCAATGCATGTAAAATGTAGTTTTCAAAGCCCCATAAATTAAAATTTGAGCCAGACAAGTAAATATTTGTTATTTATTAAATGAAACATTAAGTATGATTATAAACTGAAAAATACTTTGTGAGTTAATTTAGGCAGTAAAACTTAAAAAAATACTTCATAAAAATCCCACATAATGCGAACATTTTTATATTTCCTTTATTCATAATTTTGATCCACACACCAGTTTTTTCTTTTTTTTACTACATCATTCAAAAATTCTAATAGCAAATTATTTTAATAGTAATAGGACATCTTGGACCATTCTGGACATAGGACAAACTTCCAAGTTGAAAACTAACTTTCTCATGTTTAAAACTGGAATGCTGTTTTGAATGTAAACAGCAATCAAATATGAGGGGGGAAACTTACAGTAATTAACATATAAAATATAATTAAGAAGCATGTATCTTCCTCTCAAGATGTAGGCAACAGGTCAAGTTATTACAGTTAAACAATTATAAAATTAAATATGTCCAATTCTGAGTAGCCAACATGCGCTTTAGAGATATTAAAACTGAAAGATTCCATTGGATATAAGAAAAATTGAAAATTCAATCATAGAATATATTCAAAGTGAACTATCATTAAATAAAGAACATTGTAAAAATTAAGTCAAATTCGAAAGTTTTATAATATACCTATAATTTATTTCAATATTTAGGTAATAATATTAATAACCTATTCTTTGAAATAAGAGAGTATCTCTTACAGACAACTCTTTTTTTGTTTTTTCTTATTAGAATGAAAATGTTCAAATGATAATGCAATAGTATTTTAAATATTTATATAGTCTAGTCAACAAAAAGGAGAAATATTTAAATTTAAAATTTAGTAGTTTTCAGCATTAAATATTTTTTTTTGTAATGTGCATCAGCTCAAAAATAAAATTAAAAAAGTGGAAAAGATACCAAAAAAATTATATAATTTCCTTTTTGGACATTAGCTATATATGTCTTCTATTACATGCCCCCTTTCTCCCTCCTGCACAAATTTTATATTAATAGCCACATTTTTAAATATGAATCTTAACTCAAAAAGTGTGAGTGATAGCGAAGTTTATTGTTATAAGAGCCAGGTGTGGCCATACTGTGCCAAACAAGGTTAATCCATGATCTAGACGTTATAACTCTGAAAAAAGATATTGGCGAACAAGGAGGGTTGAAAATAGTGAAAGTGAAATTTATGGGCACATGAGCCAGATATGGCCATACCGTGCCAAACAAGATATAACTGTGGTCTAGACGTGTAAAAAAATAAAAATTGGTTGACAAGAAGGAAGGTCGAAAATAGAGAAGGATCGCTAGGGTATTCTGGGGGCATGTCACCTGTGTTTACCAAAGACAGTAAACCCAATGGAAAAGAAAAGATTACTAGGGGATATCAGGGTGAGATGCCTGTACCTACCTAAAGAAGGCGAGCCCCTGAGGTCCCCTGATATAATCGCCGGGGGCAGGGTGCCCGGCTATACCCCCAGACGCTAGGTATCCATTTTTGTCGCCTCTTATGACATGCATGAGCTACAGCGGGTTCTGTTATACCCGGTCACCACACGGGTCAACTCAAAAAGATTTAACATGCTAATGTCTGTAGAGATTTAACATGCTCTACAGACTATATTATAATCAACTTTCAAAAATTGAATGCAATTATAAATTAACCTTTGAAAAAATGAATTCAATATATATATATATACATACATACATATATATATATATATATATATACATACATACATATATATATATATATACATACATATATATATATATACATACATACATATATATATATATATACATACACACATATACATATATTTAACACATTAGAACTACTGAATATTGAAAATTTCCCTACTAAAAACTACTTACCAGTGTTCTCATAATGTCATATTGTTTACGTGACCAATCAGAACCTTCTTTTTGAAGAGCTTCCATTATTTTTTCAACACTATCAGCTTCAAAGACATTGTTCATTTTACCCATTACAGGTTTTAAGGCAAATTCCTTTTTGTAATCCACTTCACACTGAAAAAATAATTTTGATTAAGGACTTCAAAAATACAACTGGACATTAAATTTAACTTATTTATATCTGCTATTAATTTATGAAATCAAATCTACAAAACTATCAACACACCTGTTCTTGAAATTTTAATAGAATTCTATCTATATCTGACAAAGAAGGATTTTCTAATCTCATCAAATCACTCTCCAAATTCTTGAGCTGGGGGGAAAACATTGAATGAGAAATCAATTAAAAAGTTTAAAAAGTTCAATGCAAAGAAAAGATTTAGCCACCCAAGGTGTGTTTTTTTTTAAAAAAATAATTATTAAATTATTTAATTAAATATAAGAATTAAAATAAATGGTGAAATATCGAGAAATGGACAATAGTAAACTTTTTCGATATTAAAATTAATGCAAACGATAAGTCATTAAACTGAATAGTATATCAGCTACATGTAATTAAAATTAATACAAACAACAAATTTTTAAATTGAATATTCTATCAACTTCATGTAACTAAAATTAAAGCAAATGATAAATTATTAAACTAGATATATTTAAGCAAAATGTAATTGGAAATTGAAGCAAACGATAAAAAATTAAAAAATTATCTGGTATGCCAAAAGTGATCCACCTAAAACAATAGCCTCTTAGATGGCTAATAATAGTAAATCAATATTAAATTCATTTGACCACAAAACATTTCAAGAAGGAAACCAAACTAAAAAGATGTAGTTTGGAATTCTTGAGGGTAAAAAAAAAGGCTGCCTAATAGATTAAAATTCTGAAAAATGTTATTTATTTTCAGACATATCTTGATTCCAGTTTACATGTAATTTAAGATAATACATAAATTGATAAGTAAATAAAATAATTAATTTTTATATTTGTTTCACTTCAATCCAATAAATAATTGGGGGAAATTTATGATGATATATTTTTGGAAATTGAGTTTATTAGTGGGGAAAGCAGGTATCAGACATTTTGCATATACTTTATTTCAATCCAATAAAAAATTCAGGAAAAATTTGTTATGATGAATTTTTGAAAATTCAGTTCATTACTGGTGAAGGAAGACATAAAAAATATATGCAAAAACAAGATAAGTTTTTGCAAAGTGGTCAGGTAAAATCAACATCTTTAAGGTTAACTAAAACAATAGCCCTTGGGTGGCTAACAAAAGACAACTGTAATTAAGAAATTTCAATTCTAATTTTATGAAATTATCTTTATACAAAGTTATCAAATAAAGCAAAATGAAAAACGCATGTCAAAATGGTGGAATAATAAATTAATTAAATATATTCTAACAAATAAAAATTATTTATTAAGGTATTAGGAAATGAAGGAACAATATATGAAACTTGCACCAGAAACTTATTTTTAAGAAACAAGTAAAAAAGAGTTCAAGTGATAACAGCAGGTGCTTATGTGAAGAAATCCACCACAAATTAAAGAAATTTCATATATGATATGAGAAATTTGGCATTTTTGTTCAACAGCTTTTAATAGCATTTTACTCCTCCCATGCTAAACATATACTTCTACATATATAAATACCAGATACACTTGCCCATTTATACCCTTCAATGGGATGAATATATGGAAATGATATGCATATTGTTGGGTTTATTGAATTTTCCCTTTTTTAATATCACTCATTTAACATTAATACATAGTAATCTTACTTTTAAATGAGCAATTGAGATTCATCATACACTTGTTTTCAATGATAGAAAAGGTAAAATTTGATTCCTTGTTTTTTGAGACCCAATGTTTCAATATGAGTTTGGTTAAAATTGTTTAATTATATTATTTCTTTTAGTTTCATTTATATCAATATGTTAAAATTTAGAAATTTGTAAAAAAACATTTTAATTAAAATCAGTGTTTTATGATCTTGCATCATATATATATCGATGTAGAGAAGAATGAATTTTTAATGTAAAATACAAATCTATTAAAAAAAATTCAGTTAATTCATGAAAAAAACCTCGTATATATAATTATTAAAAAGTAATTAAAATTTAAAGAATATTAAAAGTTAAAGTGACAAATTAAAATATTAAAAAGAAGTTTATTATTTTTAAATGCAAATTGTTCAAAAACTTATAAAAAACAACATAAATCTGTTTTACTAAGACACCAAACAGGAGAGCCTTGTATTAATTTTTTTTTTGCACTCTAGGTTGTGAAAGTCTTTTACTTCAGCATACACAATTAAAGCACTTTTGAGACAGTATTTTTGTATTTCCGAAGACTGTAATGCAGTTCATTTCAAAACAGCAAATGTTCATATTGCTACAATCATAACACAATTTAATTGATCTTTATGAACACAAAAAGTAAAATTAGAAAAAAAAAATCTTTCAATATTCATTTAGTTTTATCTATGATTGAGTTGAAAATAAAAATTATAATGAAGTCTTACATTGTATACCTGTTCTAGAAAGATATATTTAACAGGCTTTTAATTTCTTCAAACAATAATCTGAAGACAAGAAAAGTAAAATTTAGTAGTACAAGTAATACAAGAAATAAATAATACAATAAATCATTGATTTTTTTTGTTTGTTTGTTAATTAAAGAGGTGAACTTACGATTAAGAATCAATAAATAAATAGCTACAGGTAAATGCAAAGAGACTTAAAGGAAAAATCTTCTATGCCTTTAATTCATTAAATACAAATATTTTTGATGCTCTTATCTTTGTCTCATGCTATTATGAACTTCCTGAATAAATTAATCTTATTTAATTTGAATTAATAATGATCTCTAAAAATTTTTTCATTGGATGCGATTTTTAGTAAATATAAAAGAATTGCTTAAAGCATTCACTATGCAGATTTAATAAAATACAGAAAACAAATTTTTTAAATAAGAGATTTAGCTTTTTAACAAAATACGTCAGAGCAAAGTTTCTTACATTTCTGGTATCCACAAAATGAGTAGCAATGCCTGCTTTGAAAACATCTCTTCCTTGAAGACGATAGCCTGTTAAAGCAAGGAACAGACCAATTTTACCAGGAAGTTTAGGAAGAAAGTAGCTGCCACCCACATCAGGGAAAAAACCTACAGTAAGAATAGGTATAATAAAACTGTTCCATGATAATTCTACTGAAGCAAGTTTGTTGCATTGAATGGAAATATAATGACATACTTTGAAATCTAAATTAATAGCAAAACCATCTAAAAATGTATTTGAAAATTAACTATAAAATAATCACCTATAGCTGCTTCTGGCATAGCACATACAGTACGCTCAGTACAAACTCTATAAGCACCATGTACTGAGATTCCTATACCCTATAAAATAATATTTAAACAGTGAAAATAAACATTTAAATATATATATAACACTTTTCAATTGGAAATAACATGGATAAGTTAAGAATTTATAGTGATGGAGTTTGGAATATCTATTTATAGGTACACAACACAATTGAATTGTATCATTGAATTTATAGAATCATTTACACAGTTCTCAAAAAAAGATAACCAATGAACTTTAATATTTTAACAAAAACAAGAAGAACATTTGTTTAAAAATGTATATAATTAAGTTAAAAGAAATACAAAAAAATGTCTTGGGTAGTGATGTAGGCTTTGGTTTCTTATGTCTTGTCACTTATTCCATTTTGTGCAGTCAAATGATTTTAATGATCCTTATATCAGTCTGTTAATAAATATAGCACTATTATTCACAACAAGAACCAGAAAGAATTTATTGATTACTAATATTATACTTGAAGGGAAACTGTGCCTTGAATGATGATGGTTTAGTTTAATGTAAATCCTAAAATAAATTATCATCGTTAACTCAGGTATCATAGCATACAAATATTTTTTAACATTTTAAACTAAATAGTAATTAGTGCATTAAATAATGAACATAATTTGAAAACCATGCATTTAGTGAATTAATTAATTGTTTAATAACTTCAAAATCAAAAGCAACAGGAGGGCTAATTGCGATGAGCTTCATAATTTTTAGCTACGGTCATATGATGAGGAGCTTGCCACACTCTAAACTTCAGCACCACACTAACATAAAGAATCTGAACTAAAACAGATATTATGCACATCAATGCTAAAACATGACAGGGTTTAGTGGCATCAGTACTCAAACCCACAATTCAATGGAAACAACACTGATCATGAGTTCGTGGACCAAGATCATTCAACTACATAGCTGCATACATTTAATTAATCAATAGCTTTCAAGATAAGAGCTGGATATATTTATAACACAGATATTTATAATAGACTAATCAAATTATATTTAAAATTGCAGATTACATATTATTCACCTTTTCTCAGTTTTAATTATGTTACTACTACTTATGAAAACATTTGATACCATACATTTTATTTTAATAACATTTTCCTCTTTCTGAATCATACTTTTATCTATTATAATTCCCTCCAGGAGACTGACATGAATCCACCTTAAATTAATATATTCACCATATCTGCCTTTTAAATGAATGAACAAAAGGCAGATTAACACAAATAATATATCTACTGAAACAGCTTCCAGAAGATACCTTGATTTTTTAAAATTAATAGATAGGGGACGGAAATAAAAATCTATAAACAATACATCAACACATGAAGCGATTTTTTAGAACCACATATTATGATAGTAGCTCAATTTTTGTTCACTTTCAAAGGAATGATTTTAATTTATGCACATGATCATGTTCGCAAAGGTTTCAAAAAAAAAAAAAAAAAAAATCATAGCATAACATTTTTTATGAATATCTAACAATAAAACAAAAATTAAATGTAAATATGAAATAATTTTTAATAATTTTAAATTTTTGTATTATATTTTATAGCAGGGGTTCTGAAAGGGCATACCCTAGATTTCCAAATGTACCCTATATTCTAGAGAAATAGGGTTATTCTTTTTGTCAGCATTCTGTTTAAAGCTGGATTTCATTTCCAATAACTAACTTTTTGGTTGCTTTTTTTCTCTTCTTTCTTCACATAAAAAGTCCCCAAACAGCAATAATGGGCAAAAGAAATTTTCTGAGAAACAAGTGGTAACAACCATGTTTCGTTATTAAGAGCATTTGTGTCAATGTGATTTTCGATGCTAAAAAATTTTCGATTGCAGCTTATGAAATTCCGCCACCTATAAATAGTATGTGGAGTTGATCATTTGAATAAATAGCTGTGAGGCATTGGTAGTGGATGTAGTACTCTTACTGTACATAATACTTATTTTAAAAGAATTGGAAGTGGATGTTAGGTGTATATTACTTATTTTCAGATAAATACATCAAAATAAAACAGATTTCTTAAACAACAGCATGATATTGAAGAATCTGATTCTGGAATTGAAAAAAAGTTAAACACAAGTATGAACGCAAAAACACAGCCAACTCACAAACATATTAAAAATTATTTTGGTTTAACTTTGAAAGAAATGAATGTAGCCATTATGCTTAATATGTGCATATAAAATGGCAAAAAAATCATTAGTTTCCAATTAATTGAGAAAATATTTTAAAACTACATATACATTCTAGTTTACAAGATAAATCTGTAAGTTTTACCAAGAGATTGTTTGAACAACAATAAAAAGCAGCAAATTCTTTTAAAAGTATAATGACTCTTGCTGATCAAATTTAAATTGCTTGTTATCAAGTTAGAAATGATAGCATGAAATATCAAACTTCATACTTCAGGCGAATCATTTATTTTGCCTGTATGCAAAAAAATTGTCATGATGATACTAAGAATTAAGCAATAATGAAAAATAAGCAAGATCCTCTGCCCAAAGATACCATTCACTGGCATTTTATAGAAATGTTTTCTGATATGGGGTGTTGTAAAAAAATTCAGCATTCAAATTTTGCTTTGAAAGTTGATAAGTCAACAGACATTACCAACAACTCTTTGCATTCATTTGTTTTATTATAGAAGCTCAAATATTAAACCAGTTTCTTTTTTGCTAAGAATTAAGTGCATCTACAAATGTGAGGAATGTTTTTAAAAAATTTTGAAGAACTGTTTTGATAAATGGCAGTTAACATGGAAATCATGAGTAGGCATTTATACAGATAGAGCCCCTTTAATGGTAAGCTGTGTGCCTTACATCTTTGTAAAAAAACAAAACAAAATGAGAATGTTATTAGACAAAACATCCCAACTTCTATCTTTCTTAATTGGGAGGCTTTGATAGCAAAAACACCAGGAGAAAAATTAAGAGAAGTCTTAAATCATGTTGTTCAAATGGTAAACTTTATTAAAAACAAGGCCCGCCAAATACCATTAATTTGAAAAACTTCATCTCAATATAGATGGCTGCTTTTACATACAGAAGTGAAGTAGTTGTCAAGGGGTAAGTACTTAGCCATGTACACGAGCTATGAAAAGAACTTTTTGCATTTTTTGAAGATATGAGGAATATTTGTACTCTCCTTCAGTGTGAATTATGTATTGCCAGGTTAATATAATTGGCCAGAATTATTTGGCAACTCAATATTTTGAATTACTAAGCATGCAAGAGAAAAAAAAAATTCTCCACAAACAAAATGAAAGCCCAGAAAGAACTACATATTTGAGAAAAAAAAAAGCTGTTGCAAGTAATTTGGAAACATTTCTATTGGTAAGTAAACACTTGCATTATTGTAACACTTCCCATAATAATTGAATGTTTAACAAGTTGAGAAGAAAAATTGAGTTCTTATTTTCCATCCCTTAACACCACTACACAATATGACTGGATTAGAAATTCATTGGAGGAAACTTCCAAATGATATTAGTTTAATTATATCTACTGATTGTGCATTGATGATTAAATATGAGGAATTATCTCTTGAAACCTTAAATAAGTGTCAACATCTTAAAAAGCTTTTACAACAATATTCAGCATCAGATTTATGAGAATCAGGATGTTCTACTCTCAAAAATTAAGAATTAAAAAAAGAGGAAATCTTCCAATGTATTGATAAAGAAATCCCAGTTTGCCTTTCAAATATAAGACTGAACAAAGAAGAAATCACTAGGACACATCAGGCTCATGTTTCTCACAAATGCAAGAAAGAATAAATTTGAGATATGTTTCATTTTCATCTTTTTTTTTATTGCTGTCTTTTCTGTAATATTTGACTTAATTATTATGTATTAAGAAATTTACAAGTAGTTTGCTTAAAATTATTTATAGGATTTTATACGAGGCTAATTTGAAAAAAATTGAGTACCACTATTTTATAGAATTCTTTTATTAAAAAAAATATTCAATTCATAGCTTATAATAATAATAAAATAAAAAAATAATAATAAAAAAAAAAAACACCTACTTTACAATTAAAGTGGGCAATAGCAAAATTTCTTTACAATTTAAAAAAGCTCAGTGTAGAATGTTAAATTCTAATAGTTTTAGACAACTTACACCACCCATAGTTATTCCATCAATAAGAGCAATATATGGAATTTGAAGAGTTCCTGTAAAAGAATTACTGATCAGAAGTTATAATTTAGCAAAGCAGGAGGGAAAAAAAAAACTTTAAATAAATAAATTCTAAATTTTTCACTGAGAGAATAAACATACATATTGTATCTATTTGGTAAATTTAAAAAAATACTTTTCTCAACATTTTTACCAATGTGCTTAATTATGTTGCACTTACAATGATCTTCAAATTCAAAACTTTTTTTTTTGTTTCATGCATTGTCACATATCTGGAGGCTTTATGTATGTGAATTCTCAAAAAACATTCATATAATGCTATTGCAATTCAAAATTGTCTTCTAAAAAACAAATCTTAATAATATGATTGTAAACTATTTAATGAAGTTTTCTGGTAAACAGAATTAGATAACTTATTTCTAGCATAATTTTTTTTTAAAGTGTCTGCCTTCTAACTTCAACAGCTACTGAGGACAGTATATCTTTTTATAACAAAATAAGAATTTTGGGTTAGATACCTCTAACATTTGCAAAACATTTCATGAACACTGTATTGAATAAAATATGAATTGCATGTACTTGAAAATACAAAATGTTTCTGTACAAATGTTGGAAAAATCATTGCCACCAAAACACTGCATTCCTCACTTTTTCACATCTGATATATTAAAAAAAATGTTTTGCTTTTATGAACTTTATTTATTGTAACATAATCAATCAAATTTTAACCATATCGCACAAATTATGAGTTAACTACACACAAATAACCTTTCTTGTATCATTTTGCCTTTTACAGACTGTTTCCAATTTAAAAATACTGAAAATCAGAGTTTTTATAAACCTTCAGTCATTTATTTTTTTGAATGTTTTCTGTTTTGCTTGAAAAGAAATATTCTTTTGAAATATACATTCCCCCCCCCCCCATAATTAGTTTAATTTGAGTTTTAATTTAAAGTGGTTCAGATTCAGAAATTTAAAAATAATGCCTATTTATAAAAGCATTAATTGTCCTAATTCTTAAAAAAATTTCAAACAATCAAAATTTTTTTTTTAATATAAGATATGTTAAATAAATTTTCTTAGTTAACATTCTATTATGTAAGTTTCCTTGTTCCTCTAACTCTCTAAAAATTGTCAGAGATTCTAATTTTAATAAAAACCTTTAGTTGCAAACCCAAAAAATATTCAGAAAAAGAAAATGATGCAAAATGAAAAATCAAGTAGCAAATTTAACTTTTATAGAACGAATGCAATTCCTTAATAAATTTAATTCATAAGAAATTGAAATCTTTTAAGGAAACTCTAATGAATTTGATGAATTGATATAATTTAAGAATATTTTTGAATTACTCTGCCACAAACATTTATTTATAACAATGTTTAACAGATAATAGAATTAATAAATAATCTGAATTTCCATTATAAAGAACTAATTAACATACATTTCATATGATACAAATTAAATAAGCTGTAACAAATTTCAACTTTAAAGTTATTGATAAAGGCATTTTATGTTAAAAAACATTAAAAGCTAAAAGAAAATATCTGCTTGCCTATTAAATTATTGAGTTGGTACTCTTCTTTGAAGAAGTCTTCTGCCAGGGCAGGATTTCCAGTCTTGTGTGCTTCTACAAGGGCTGCCAACAGGAGACAGAACATGTTAACCTACGACACAAGGAAGAAACACACAGGCTGAAGCAGAAACTGTTTTACACAGTTCATTATGCTTTTCATTAGAGCAATTCATTTTCATTCATTACATATAGGAGAAGTAGTTTACACTTTTACAGAATTGTTGTAAGAGAGAAAAGTATTTTACAGATTATTATTAAAAGAATTCAAGTAGATATTACTAAACATACAAATAAAAGTATCAAGCAAAAAAATTTAATGAGAATTAGTACAGAATATTAAGTTGTATTTATTTTCTGAATATCCATTTTAATTAAAAATTATTGGGCAAAAATACTGAAGTAGAATATATTTAAAAAGTAAAGTTTTATTTGGTTTATAAAATAATTCAAATGAGCATATATTTAAAATGATATAACACAAAGCATATTTCACCTCTCACATCTCCTCCAGCACAAAATGCACGATCACCTGATGATTTTACAATCACTAATTTCACAGCTGGATCTGATTGCCACGCCTAAAAGTTAAAACTTTTTATTTATTTTAAGTTAATTCAAATAAAAGTAAATGTCTATAATAACAGTCAAACATTATAAGAAATATTTTTTTCCCCAATTCAAATAAAAATACAAAATATTAATTCAACTCCTCATTAAAATAAATTAAAACTTTTAATAAAAGCAATTTTTATTTAAAGCAATATTCTGAATATTAACTAAAAATTTTTTAAGTAATTCATATTTTCTAAACATTCTTCAACACTTTAAAAGCGGAAATCCAAATAAATAAAAGTTTTTTCAATTTAAGTTATTCCAAATTTATTTTTTGATCTTTTTAATTTAATGTTAATGTACTTTTAAGATGCTTCATGAATTAAAGCTTGTAGATGCTGAGAAAAGGGCATATCTGGAAATGAGAGAAAAAAAGAGCTTTCTGTGTCCAAATAGCAAATAAACTCAATTACTTTGACTGTAACACAATTTTTTCTTACAGAATTTTGAAAAATATTGCACAAAAAAAAAAAAAATAGAAATGAAATGAAAATAGATAAAAATAGAAATGAAAATAAATTTAAATAGAAATGAAAATAGATTTCATTTTTAAATATTTTCCCTGTTAAAATGATGATTTTTCCAATTTTATTTTAGGTCATAAGTGATGCAAAAAAATATATCTTTGAAGGTTTAAAATGGAGCGGACATTATTCGAAAGATCAAAGAAAAGAACTTGTATATTATATCAGCAGAAAGAATTCAAAAGGAGGAATGATTAAGGCATGGACTGCATTATCAGCATCAGAGAAGTTTAATTTAATTTTACCCATTAAATATGATTTCTGGTGACTATATTCAGATTTTAAAGGATTACTTATTTCAATTCATTCAAATGCATAGGACAAAAGAAACATTTTTCAACATAATATGGCTTACATTCCTCTCTTCAAGGAAAACCATACTGGTAAAAAGCACATAAAATCTAATGCTTGGGAATGGTCACTGTGCAAACTAGAACTATTTTTGATGGAAAACATTAACAGAATCATAGTATGATCCCGTTAATGCATTTTTAAATAACAAACAGTATGATACAATATAAAAATTGCAATGTTGAATGCTTATAATTCTATTTCTTACTTCTTCCATTAGGTTCCCTTAAAAAAAAGTTGAACTGCTTAACTCAATGTTTTAAACTCATTTGAAGGACTCAAATATGTTATTTGACAGCTCCTCAGATTCTGAATCAATTACAAAAATTATTTTTGTAATTGCATAATTTTTACAACATTTTTAACTCTTACCTAAAGCAACATTGTTTGAAATTTAATAACAATATTTGTAGTTTAAAAAAAAACAGCAATTTTTAACATTTGAAGCACAATAGTATTAAAAGAGTTTTTGAATTATAAAACTATTCAGTAATATAAGAAATTCCATGGTTTTAAATTAAAAAAAAGAAAAATGAAGATATTTTGAAGTATTTTAATTCAAAAAACAAAGAAATTAAACAGTAATATGTCATGTGTTATGGAAAGTAGTCAAAGACATAAATGTAGCTATTACATATTTGCAAAAGAATTTAGTTTTTATATATTACTGTTACTTATACTTCAGCATATACAGAATTATATAAAATTTAACATGCAAAGCACCAACTATTTAAAAAATGCTACAATATTCAATCATCATGATCCTTAAAATATATCCTTAATACTCAAGAATAAACAAATAGTATTAAAATATTTACACAAAATTTGATTCATTAATAACTTCAATCCTAAAAAGTTATTTTAAGAACAAATTTAATCAAGCCTTGTAAAATCGTATCAGCACTGTTAATACAAGTCATTATATTCATGTTAATAAAACATATAAAGACATCATAACATATTTTTTAAAAAGAATCTAAAATGCTCCATAAGACTTCATTCACCATTTCAAAACATATACTTTAAATTAAAAAAAAAAAAAGTTAGCTTATAACACTATAAAAACTTTTTAAAGGGGGAAAAAATTAAAATATATATATATATATATATATATATATATCCCAAAATGTACCTTTAATTGTGGATATATTTTACGAATCATACTCAGATTCAAGGAATTGAGAGCTTTTGGCCTATTCAGAGTAATTATTCCTTTATTTCCAGCTGTTTCAAGAATCACTTCACTGTCAGTACTCATTGCATTCTGAAAAATACACAGGGAAAAACATTACAAATTTTGATTATACATATATTTAATGAATCACACTTAGATTCAAGGAATAGAGAGCTTTAAACCTTATTCAGTAAGTAATTTATTTTCAGCTATTCAATTATAAATTAACTGGGAAATACTCATCACATTCTGAAAAATATTTAAAAAATTAACATTCATGAATTAGAAATATTAACCATTTATTACATCTTTTAAATAAAATATTTTTACTATCATATATATTTTGTTCCCTTGTTGGTTCTCCATGTAACTAACAAGTTTCCTCATAATTTTGTTTTTGGAATACATAAAAATTTTACAAAAGAAAATAGAAAAGGGTCTGAAACAAAGAAGCCAATTTGATTTATAGTTTATTAATGTCACATTAATGAACAACACTACATCTATTAGAGGTAGACCTTATAATTCTGAGTCACATTTTGTATCACACAAAAAAGAGGGGGAAAAAATTCAGTATAATTAAGCAAATAACATAAAGAAATAATTGAATTAAATATCAGTAAATTATAAAAATTTATTCAGAGACTCAACAACCAAATCTTTACCACTTTACACATTTTTATTTGATGCACAATATTCATGCTTTATTTGGTTTTCATTTACCTTGAAATCCATAAAACTGTTGATGATCTAAAAATAATAAGAATAAATATATTTTTGAAGCTAATTTTTAAGAGGATATTCTTTCAAAAGCATATTTTTTTGTTTCATAAATAGGTAAACATCTTTTAAGGTTTGGTGGAACAGCATCCATAAGAAAAATTGAAGATCAAATGTTTGTTTATACATAAATAAAAGAAAAAATATATAAATTTGAAATCATTAAAAATTGCAAATTAATGAACTTGCAAGTTAATTTAAGTTATTAACCCCTTGATGGTCATGAATGAGTACGACTCGCATTTGAGTACAGCATCATAATGAATGCAAAGAGAGAATTCAGTTCATCAAAAGTTTTGTACCAAAACGAATTCAGCCCATTTGATAACATACATATGACAAGAAGGATACCATGAAATTTTTTGTATGAGGGAAAATGCTCCTGATCTATTTACATTTTCTTTTGTGTGTGTGTAATTTACCACAAATTTGTTATTGAACTGGCTCAAAAGGAAAAGTTAAATAATTCTGAAGATGAACAAATTACACGATGTATTTATGAAATTATGTGTATTCAAAGTGTCACACACACAGAGACTTTTAGGTAAATATAATTAAATGTTTCACAAAGTTTAAAATTGTTTACATCCATTTAGACATTTTAATATTTCACATACAAATATTTATCATTTACTGAAGTGTTCAAAAGTATGAGTAATAAATGTTGTACTATTACATTAATGTACAGCAAATAGTTCTTGAATGAAGATAATAGTTCTTGAATAGAAGTGAATGAGTAAATAGTTCTTGAATAGAAGTGAATGAGCTACCTGCATCACTGACAGAAAAAGGATGACATTTTCAGAAGCAACTAGGAGGAAACTGCTGTTACATTCATTGACCATTTGATTGTAATACTGTGCATAATAATAGAGCGAAAACACTCAGTTATCCTGACTGTCAAAGAGCTAATACTGGAAAAACTGCAACTCAGTATATTACATGATAAATGAAAATCTATTCAAGAATGATAAAAATATATTTCTATCACTTTCATAATTTATTCTATTGCCAATATATAAGTTCATGAATTTAAAAACATTTAATTTTTCATAAAATACTCTAAAAAGTCTGTAAGATTTATAATTTGATTTGAATTATTAAACATTTAAAATAAAAAGAAATTTGACAGCATAAAAAAATTATGAATGGAAATTGGAGAAGATACATAAAGCAGAAAACTATTCAGAAGATTATAAATTAAAGTTAATTTCTCAAAAACCACACACACAAAGTGTAGAAGGCAAGTTACTAACTTTCAGACACAAATCTTTGCAATGCTTGCACATGTGGGCTGATTCATAAATTCTTTATTGACTTAGATGTGACATAAGGGCTACTAATGACAGATCTTTTTAAATTTGAACCAGGGTCAAATGACGAGGGAGACATTTAAGCTGACATCTCATTCTCCAAACTTCTACACCACATCAATATGGTGATTTTAAACCCCATTGCACAATGGGTCTTCAATTGAATTGGAACTCAAAACCAATACTCCTCTGAAACTATGCTAGTCATGAGTTCACAACTATAAACACTCAACTATAACAGCCTGGGCAGAAGAAACTATCTGGACTAAAAGGAAAAGTATAAAAATATTATCTAGCAATCAAACTGCCTTGAAAAGCTTTACAGCAGCATTACTTTACTACAAAGATTGCTAGGAGTGCCATAAAGTATTTATTAATGAAATTCACTTGAGAGAAAAATAAAGTTTATCGGATCGAGTTCCAGGTATAACAATATTGATAACAAAAATGCAGATTTTTTGCAAAGCAGGGTTCCGAGATGTCTTTAGTAAGACCATAGCCTGACTAGACATACAGCACAATGCAGATATCAATGTGTTTCTTATGTTCCTTTAACATTCATTGTTTTTTATGTTCTTTTAAGCAAAAATGTTATTTAATATATTTACAGTCATAAATAAATGTAAAGACAAGCAAAGGTGTTTAGCCAGGAGTATCCAGGAAAAATTCAACAGAAATTAGGTCAAATTGACAATAGAGTTACCTACAAGAGTCCCTGCTATTTGAAAAGGCACATGAATTGGCATATGAGAGGATGAGAGTAATATTCCTACGTACACAGTTTATCTAAAGGCAGAGAAGACACCCATTCACATATTGTGTGAATGCAAGACTTTTTTTCTCTGAGATTTGAATATCTTGGGTATCACCTCATCAAGACAAGGGATATTTATTTTATTGCTTAAAGATATCAACTTAAATTAATTTTACTTTTTAACTGATTGCTTGGTAAATTAAGAATGAGATAGTAAATAAAACCAATGACCTTAGAGCTTGGTTCTTTTGAACAGCCCTCCTTTAGAAGTAAGACAAATGTGTTTACAATGAAATAAGTTAAAAAGAGAGCAACATATTAACAATATTTTTCAGTGTGAATGTATTAATTTTTTCTGTTTAAATAGAAAAAATAAATAAAATTTACAAATAATTAAAATCTAAAATTATATGCTATGTATTTTATTTAACAGTACTCTTTATTAACAATTTTACAAAAAATTACTTTTGATACATATTATTTATAGGCTAAATAAGTTTAATTATAATTTTAAAAAATTATCGAACAAAGAAAATTACCAGTCTTTAAACCTCCATTTAAAAATTATAATATTTTTTCACTATTTCAAAAAAAAAGTTTTTCAATATCAATTATTCTTTCTCTGAGGAGTTTCTATTTAAAATAAAAAAATTATGTATAAAGATAAGAAAATGTAACTATTGCCATATTTTTCTCAGGAGCCAATATCTGTAACATTTATTACTAAACTTATATAATTTAATGCAGCAAAAATTATGGCCCATTTATTTTTACACTTCAATATAAAATTAATAATTCCTGTAATATTAAACTATCCATAAAACCAATCTATTAAACCCAAGTCCCTGTTATTCACCAGTCAATTTATAATTTGATAAAAATCTGCAAAATTCTTACTGCAATGGACAAGATCTAAATGCTCTGTAAAAATGACTAAAACAAATAAGTTAGCAATTTATCTATGATAATTTTAAGACAATAATACCAACATTCTGTCCCAAAAGAATGTATGGTATAAGAATACATTATTTATAAATCAAAAGGTAGATTTCAACTATCATATATAACTTCTTATCTCCAATAATTGCAGCAAAGAAAGCAGGAATTTTTCAATTGTTATTTTATTGCCAAAATTGTACAAAACTCTAACAAATAATTTTTTTAAAAAAAGGGAGGAAAAAAATCAAAAATCACAAACATAAAAAAAACATACATTGAATAAAGTTATTAAAACAAGTTATCTCTATCTTATAAATAAACTCCTCATCACTCACACTTGAATGTTTCAATTAAAAAACTGATTCAAATTAAGCTAAGAATAAAAATACTTATTTTAAATAAGTTAATATTTATTTTAAATAAATTAATACTTATTTTAAATAAATTAATAAACAATTTTCTAAAAATTTTAATAGTATTCAGTCTATGATCGTAAAAATTATTTCAAATACTTAAATTTTCACTGATTAAGAAAATATAAAATACTTTAAAGATAATTGTTTTTGAGTGAAAAAACAATATTTGCTTTCAGTAAAATAAATGCATAAGGCAAATAAAAAAAACCTGTATAAAATGCCTTCGATTTTAAAATATTTTTTAAAGATAGCATATAAGCATTGATACATTATAAATAATTTTAAAATTATTTTCCTAGAGGTAAATTATGAAATTTTAAATAAAGCTGCTTTACCACAAACAAATTTTCATACTGCTTTTTGAAAATTCTTAATACCACGTAAGTTTGATGAATGCCTCAGAAATTACAACGGATATATATTATAATAGTAAACTGTAAATTACAAAATAATGTAAAATCTCATGTCCTTGAGTTTTATCCTTAAGTTGATAAACTTACCCAAGTTGTTTGTATAAAGGATCTGGGAACGCGGTGCAAACTGGAAAAAAAAAAAAGAAATTAACCAAATTTTAGAAAAGTGCAAAGATGCGGAATAAAAAAAGGAACATCTATTTTCAACAAAAAAACTTATGATGAGATAACATGAGGTCAAACTGTGAAATCACTCTTACTTTCTGTTGCACAACGATAATATAGTAATCATTTTGTGTGTATTATTTACACTTGAGAATTACTGCTGAAACAGAGAAAGGTACCACTAAATTCTCGACAAAACTATCAAAGATAAACACAACTTCTGTTACGTTCAGAAATTTGATTCAACATATAAGGAGAGCATTACTCTGACTACATATCAACTCCGAAGCTTACGATTTACGAATTTAATGTTTATTTTCAATTTGTCTACGCTGCTGCCATCAGGATAAAATATTTTTTAAACAAAAAATTTTGCTTTTAAAATTCATAGTTTCGTTTGGAACTATTGTTAATATTTAAGTCACTTTCAACAAATTTATCTAGCAGATATACAACCAGCACATATTAATTAATATTGTTGCGATAAGATTAGCAGTTACTGCATTATCTGACGTCAGTCATCATGACTCAATAACAAACCGCAATCGTTGTTTCATTTCGTTCATCCTTTTAATAACCAAATTGTCTGTAAACATGGCGAATTTCATAGCCATTCCTCTAAAGAAAACTTCAGAAATTGATTTGGTAAAACCCTTAAAAAATGTTTTTTCAAGTTTCTGTGTTGCAGCTGATGAACCAGTAAGCTATGATGATTCTTTAAACGAACTTAATAAATTAAGGATGAACTCAACTTGGCGAACATTAGATAAGCATGAGAATTCGCTAGATGTTATGACCAGGTAATAACTGTCAAACTCAAATTTGTGTTATTTTTTACTCTCCAAACTTGTTTCTATTTTTGATAAGAATTATATATATAAGAAATAAGATTGTCACTGCTACATTTTTTTTTTCAGGTATTATGATCAGTTAAATTTCTTAGATACAAAATGTCCTGCAGTAGAATTTAATGTAAGTATTTATTTATTTTATTATATTTTTGATTAAATTTTTTTTCCTCACAATATCATGCTATTTCAGACGTTTTAAAATTTTTAAGTGTCAATAATAGCTTTAAAGTCATTGCTTATTTAATCAATTTTAAAACGTTCTTCCATTTTCTCTGTCACATTAATTCTATAATCCGAACAATATTAAAATCAAATTGTTTGGTTAAAATACCTATAACAGTTAATTTTGTTCATTATCTATGTTTTTCAGATTCCCTTTAAATGGAAAGATGCCTTTGACAAAGGAAGTTTCTTTATGGGCTCGGCCAGTCTTAGTAAGTTGTAACTCTGCAACTAGATTTAGATCATTTAATTTTTCTACCTCACTCTAATTATATCAACTTATTTGTATAGAGCTACTATGAATGTAAAAATACATTTACATTTTTTTCAATAATATTTGTATCAAGATTCCTTTATTGATGAGTGTTCAGTTTTGTGAAATTTTCTGGCTGAATTATTTTCTGATTGAATGTATAAAAATATCTTGTCAATTAGTTATGTGGAGCAATTATTATAATTTTTTTCCAAAAATGTTATGTTTTAAGTGTCCATCAAATTACCATTTGCTATATTGCTTATCTAATATTTTTTCTTAATGGGAAATATTTATCATTTATAACTTTTTTTTGCTTTGGAATGAGTAACCTTATGTTATAGTTTAACAGTGTATTTTTCCTCAAAGTTATATTAAGTGTAAATGATATCAAATAATATATTTAAATTCTTTTGTCAATATTTTTAATTTAACACAAGACATTTTGGAAAGGTTTGGCTCATAATTTTTCGTTAAAGCTTTCAAAAATTTCTTTTATTCATTCACTGAGAAAGTGTATTTATTTTATTTTTAAAGCACTTCAAACTCTTGGTTTTGAGAAGATATGTATTCTGTTCAACATTGGTGCTATGCAAAGTCAGGTAGCCTGTAGCCATATAAGTGATATAAAAAATGATGAAGGGCTAAAATTAGCTGCCAAATATTTCCAGGTATAGAATCTATTTAAGTATACATTCACTCATATATATATTATAATGTACTTTATATAAAATTCTAGATTCCTTAAAAAATACTTGTCTTGTATATTTCTGTTAAGATTATTTTGTTGTTTTGATGAAATCTTCAATTTTTTTTACAATATTTGTTCCATATTTATAAAATATATTGTATCATAATAAAGAGTTAAAAATTTTTATTATTTGTGTTTGATTGGTTACAGTAATGCAATGTTATGGATTGCCTTAACATTTCTAAAAATGCATGTTACAGGTGACTTTAGTTTATAAACTATTTACTCATTTAGAAATAAATGTTTTATTGTATGCAGCAAATGATCTTTATAATCATTTTTCTTTGTTGTCATTTAATGTATGATTATTAATTGAAATTATTAATAACAATTTTAATGATTTTTGTAAGAAGTTCTTATGTAATAACATAATGATTAACACAAGGCAAAATATATTAGTATCTGCAACTTTTTAAAGATTTAATTTGTATAAATATTTCTGACACAGTAAAACCTTATTAAATTCAATTAATTGGGACCATAGCCAGTGTGGTTTATCAAAAATCTAGATTAACCAGAGATTGAGAAAAAATGAAGTAAAACCAAACTTCTTACAGAATTTTTTTTATATTGAACATATTAAGAATAAATCATATTTATATAAGAGAAAGGCATCTTCTTTCTGAATAATAGAAGTACACTTAAAGTTGCTTTGTTAAATTTTCCATTTAGATAAATGTTGTACCATATTGCCATTTGTCTCTGGTGATAAGCAATATAACTAAGGATTTGTTGGTTTTGTTCAGAATATTTGTGAAGGTGACCTTTCACATACTTTCTTTTCATACATTTATAGCTATTTAAAGATTTCAGTTAAAAAAAAAATATATTTATTCAAAATATGTGGATGGAATAAATGTCGCTGTGAAAATTTACAGTTTGCTTCTTAATTTTTGAAAAGAATTCTTAATGTAGTCTGATCTGAGTTATCTGGAGAGCTGAGTTAAAGGGATGTGACTTAACAAGTTTCTACTGTATGTATATAAATTTTGATCACATTACAATTTTATTATTTTTAATCATAAAAATATTGAATGTATTGTATTCTTAAATAATCTTAGCCATGTATTTTTTTAAAAAAATCTTTATTGGCATGTAAATATTAATTTCTCAAAGAAAAGATTATATCTGAGAACATTTTTGATATCCCATTTGGCATTAAGCTGGAAAGTCTATGTTGTCTAATATATCAATAGAGATAAAAATAATCAGTTATTTCATATATGCTTTTGTAAGTAAATGTGGCATGTTTGCTATTAAAATTTTGCCAGTTCTTTGCTTTTCTATAAGATAGTTTATTACATGTGAAGAATTATTAATTTTCTGTTTTATTTTCTAACTGTACTTTGTGATTGTATTTGAATTGTGTAGTTCATGTATCATAAATTATAATAAATTTATGATACATGAATTTATGTATCATAAATTTAATTTTTAAATTTTAATATGCATAAATTATATTTTTTTTAATACTGAAGGTGGTGCTATATCCTATCTAGAATATTATCCTATCTACTCTTAATTTAAGGAATGAAGTGCAAATGAATAAAATGCTGTATTAATTCTCAAATTTCAATACATTTAAAATCTGATTTTTTTAATGAGATTCTTCATTTAATTAAGAGTTAACCTGTTAGCACAGTACTTTTGAGAAAAATTTTAAAGTTTAAGGTTATAAAATCAAAATGAATAGAATTTTTTTGTGAGGAATTTTCTTGCAGTCATCTTTATATTCACTGAAATAAATACATGTTCAAATTTCATGAAATTTTTAAGCTAAACATTTCTTTAAAAAAAATTCTTAAAAAATACTGGAGATATTTTGTTTATTTATAGATGGCCAGTGGCACTTTTCAACATTTGAAAACTTTGGCCTGCTCTCCCATAGTGGATGAGCCCACTCCTGACCTTCGTCTGGACACCATTTCTGCTTTGCAATCATTAATGTTGGCACAAGCCCAGGAGAGCTTTTTCTTCAAAGTAATAGCAGGTAAGACACAGCTGCATTACATTAGGTGTATCATTTTCAGAGTTTGATAAATGTATTTGAAAAAGACTAGCTCTCCTTATGAAATTCACTGGTCAAATTTTGTCCTTTTGACAAATTTAAGTAAAGTGGGAATTTTGAATTTTTTTTTCTTCTTGTTTTGAAAATACATGGGAATTTTTAAGTTTATCAAGTATTCTTTTATTTATTTCAATTTTTTCAATCAAAATTTTTGTACTTTTCCATTTTGTCATTGTAAATGATAAAATCGCCAAAAATTTTACAACCAATGCTAAATGGAATATCTTTTTTATGTGCATACTGTGTGTTGTTGCCTATAATGTCTGCTTGGTGAGATTTGACCAAAATTTTTTGTATTACTGGAATGATTTGTAAAAATATGAAGGAAATATAAATATAATAAATATATATGACTATTAAATATTATTAGATCTATATTTTCCTTTTTATTCTTTATGATTTATTAGTAAAAAAATAAGATTTAAAGGATCTCCTCTCTTTATTTGCTTGGATATCTCATAGAATATGTGAATATAAGAGTGTGTATTAGTTTATGTATGATATAATGTGATTTAACTCTTGGAAGCTGTTTGGCACATTAATAACAAATTTATACATTTTGAACAATTTTCGTTAATCATTTTGTTTCTTTTTTCGCAATTTATCTCTTAACAAATTCTAATTTATGAATTAAATGAAGTAAAAAACTAGATTTGATATAAAATTATTGAAATTGCTATTATTGGGGGGGGGGGAATTCAAACAGGGAAGTTTCAACTATTTTCATTTTCTTGTCATCTTAATTTGGGAAATAAGAAGTATCATCATTAAAAATTAATTAAAATGCTTATATAACAGGTTTGTAAAATATACATTGAAAATAGTTTTATATAAATATAGTTGTTTCAAAAAAGTGAAGGAATACTTCAGTCTTGAATATAATAATTCTTTTTTAAAAAGTCTTTAATCTTTGAACAATATTTCATTGGTATATTTCTTTGGATGAAATATATTTCACAATTAAATCAAATTTTTTTAAAAAGCTGCATGTATTTTTACATAATTGAACTGCTTTTGGTATTGGTTTGATTTCTTAGATAACATGAAAGATGCAGTTGTAGCCAAAGTAGCATCTCGTACTGAAGAATTGTATGCAGATGCTTTGAAACTAATGCAAAAGGAATCAGTTATGCACTTGTGGGAACGGGTAAGATGTATTTTGAATTTTTTTTTATGTGTGTGTATATCAGTTTCATGTTAATCTCATTTTCCCCTGAATAATGAGTTCATTCTATGGTGAAAGTTCATAAGACCAAAACTTATAATGTATTAGATAGTATAAGCCTTTAATTATCAATTTTGATACTTTTGATACTGCTTTATATATTAATTCTCAATAAATGATTAAAAAATTGATTCCAGTTAAACATAAATGCTATTTTTTTAAAAAAAAATTTGAAGCTCTGCTGCATTTGTTTATAAATACTTAAAGAAGTTACTTACCTTCTACAATGGTAATGACCTTTGTAGCATTTAAGTTGAATTTATCATATATGACTGTTGAATGAAGAATATTTAACTCAGGTTTATTAGTAAAGTGATTTTACTATGTTACAAAATGGGGTTGATTAAAATATTTTAAATTTTATGGTGCAATTCATTTCAATACTATATTTATAATTTGCAACCAAAAGTTATCATATCTTCTCTACATAATATGTCATTAGTTTTCATCTTTCTTCACCCTCACATTGAGAAAGTTATAAAATCCATATTAGTCATGTTTTAAAACGCCCTCCCTCTTCTGAAGTTTGTTCTGTATATTAAATTGAAGTTAACTTGTCAAAAGCTTCTCATATTTGTCTCACTGCCCTGCTTAGAAGAAAAATTTTAAATTCAGATCCATATAATATATCTTTGGAAATAAATTTTCCTTTTTTTTTTTAAATTGTGGCCATGGTCACAGACTCGCATCCAATGTTGTTTTCATAATCATGGGTTCAAGCTTTGATGCCACTAAATGCCCACTTTCTAATAGGGCTGGTGCCTCATAAATCTGTCAAGATCTCTAGTCCTGTAGGGTTTGGAAGTTTTGGGAGGGAGGTGCTAGCCCAAGTATTATTCTCATCTTTTGACTGAAGTTCAAAATTACGAGGTCTGTCACCAATATAGCTCTCTTGTTGCTTCTTGCTTGCTTGTTGTCAATACACATTCAATCAATTAACTCTTTTTTTATTTGCTCAGTTGACCAAAGCTTTTGATTTTGTTATGTCTTCTTGATTTTAATTACATTTTTGCATAAATCTCTATATTCATGACTTGTATAAGTAAGGTGTTAATGATTTGGTGAGTGTTGGTATATGTACATAAAATGTGTTTTGAGGCGATTCCAGATACCATTTCTAAATAGCATTAATTAGCTGTTGATTTTTTACTTGCACTCCTTTTATCAGGAATGGGGAGCCCTCATAAGTTATTTAGCATCAAATTATGTTATTTAATAAGATTGCATGGAATAATAAAAAACCCATTAAAATTGTTTTCAAGAATCCAATATTAGCTGCTCATATTTTGTAAAATTTTTCATTACTATTTCTTAGATTTTTATAATGTCAGAATTTTTCATTTGAGTTTTTTCTGCTGTCGATTTTTGTGATATTTATCTAACTGCTAATTAAATGTACAGTTATTAAAAAAAAAAGAATATCTTGAATAATTAGCCACCAAAGGGTGTTTTGTTTTCATTTTACCACGAAATGTCATCCTTGACCATGTTTCGAAAGAAAGTGTGAAATGCATATGACTTTTTTTAATCTAATTTGATTTTTCCCAATTGATTCATAATAGTTTCAAATTGAATTTTGATTGTCTCATTAAAGTATTAGTGTTAAGAATAGATTATGATATGTAAAGATTACTTTTATTTTATTTTCATTTTGTGGCATCAATAATTACCTTCGGCTTAAAATATATTCAATTTTGCAATTTATCATTTACTTTAGTTTTAATATCTGAAAAGCATGTTATTGTCCACTTCAATATTTTATTTTTGTTTTAATTCCATTATTTAGTTGAATAATTTAATAATTATTTTAAATAAAGTTAACACTTTTGGTAGCTAAATCTGTTCTTTGCAAAATTTTGCATATAACAATTTGTGGAGTATATGACAGTTTTTCTACATTGTGTTTTAACAGTCATTGTTTTTTATATATATATTTTACTTAATTGCCTTTTTTTACTATCATATATCATCTGGACAGAATTAATATCATTGTCAATAAATAAGTTATTAAATTAAGTTTTGACATTATTAAATTAAAAAGGTTTTCATTACAAATGTCAAAAGTTTCCCTTTATTTAAATAGTTAATGTTGTAAATACCTTTTGTTTCAAATTTTACTTAAATATGATCATTAGTTTCGGAGATATTCATAAAAAATGTTGAATGGCCATGTACTAGATTACTATGTGTAAACAATTAATTTGCAAAATAATTGACATTTTTATTTCAATTATAATATTTTAAATTCAGCTTTTTTTCTAATGATTTTTTACTCATAAGTTTTAAATATTTCTTGAGGGGATGTTGTTAAGTTTTAATTATTACTAAGAAATAACCAAGATATCTGGATGGAATGTATTCTGCATATTAATTGATTCTTATGAATAGAATGTTGCAAATTGCAGCAATATTACTGTTGATTTGTTTGATTTCAGGAAGTCATAGATTGAAGTAACCCACATTATTGTAAAGTTTTAATTCTCCTGGGGTATCGTAATGTTTAATTATTACTAAAAATAATTCAGATAGAAATTTAATTTTAATTTATTATTCTGTTGTCTTCCCTATACAATCACTATCCAGAGTTATACATTCTCCCTATGTTTCATGACCTTTTGGAGGCCATCATTGTAGAATTCAGCAAATTGAACACATATCTACTTTATACTGCAAGTTACTTGAATTGCAGCTTCTTAAAACCAAATAAAAAATCATTATTAGCTCTAGTTTGCAACATTATGTACATAATGATCAGTTAATATGTAGAATAAATTTTATTCAGATATCTCAGTTATTTTTCTTAGACATAATTAAACTTTTGCAATACACTTATATACTTTAATATAATAAAAGATTATGACTTCTTACCTGTAAATATTTGTTCAAAATTAAAGCAGACTGCTCATACTATTTTTCCCTTTTTGAATGATGTCTGATGATTAAGAATTATTTAGCCATTGTTTGGCTCTTTGATGCTGCGTGTTTTTTGATCAAAATGCTGATTTTATATATGTTCTGAACTATTGAGGGGAATTAAGTAATTTTGGATAAAAGACTTTCAAGATATAAAAGAATCTAAGTATCTCTAAAAATCTTTTTTTTGTTATAAATTACTTTTTAAAACTGTATCTGAGCAATATTTTATAATATTAATTGATTGATTTTTAAAATTGATATTGATTGATGTAAATATCTTTGAAAGATTTGAAGTGACCACAGTAGCCTAGCATTCATGGTTGTGTATTCATGATTAGTGTTTTCCTGTCAAGTCAGGGGTCGGATGTGATTAAAGACCTGTAATGTAACTCGGCTATTACATTTTAAATCTGTTGAGGTTCTGAATCCTCTTGATGACATAGTGTGAAAATTTGGAGAGAAATATGCCAGCTCAAGCATAGTCCTTATCATTTGAATGAAATTCAAAATTTGAAGTCCATCATCAATAGCCCTCATATTGCTTCTCAGTGCAAGGTTAATAAACAATCAATGAATTTTTTTTAAAAAAAATGTAGAACTAGGCTCATATTATAAATAGAAACCAGTTGGGGGGGTAGGAGAGCATTTGTAATTATAAATTCTTAGAAGTTAATTAACTTCAATTAATTAATTCATAATTTAGTTCTTTTTAAACTGTTAACCAGGATATTTTATCAAACAATCACTAGGACACAAAAAAATTGCAAAAGTTTTAGAAGATTTTTTAAAAAGTGATTGTATATTCTAATTCATTGTAGTGCTCAAATATTGTCTAGAAAGATCTTGAATGTAAATAAATTACTATTAATGTTGTTAAGTTTTAATTGTTGCTGTGAATCTCAAGTAGCATTTTGTCTACAAATAAAAAAGAAATGAAAGGAATTTCTCATTAGATTATGAATTCTTTTAAAAAAAATACCATCTATTGGTCCAAGTGATTACATGTATTACTATGCCTATGGGCTCCTGATTCCTGACTTTATCAGAAAGTTTATTTAAACTAGCATAGAAAGCATCTGTTGAACAAAGATACAATTTTAAGTTAATTTGCATGAACAGTATTAGTTTTATAAAAAAGATACTTTTTTTAGGATTGGGTGTCAATTGTTGCAAGCAAACAAGCTGGATTTTCAGCTCTAGCAGAATATTATCAATCACTGGTTTGTAAATCTAAGAAAGAAGTTGGGGAAGAAATAGCTAGACTTCAGGTAAGCTTTCATGAAATTATTGATTTTTGTTCTAGTTATATATATTATCAATTTTGTATCTATTTGAAGTAATATTATGAAATTTGGCTTAATGAATCGGTGGAAGTGGAATGCAAAGGAAGATTTTATGTCAAAAAAAATTTAAAAATTAATTTGCTGTAAAATTGATACAAATAATTAAGTGTAGAAGGTAGATAAATTAGTACTGTTGAAAAAAGGAAGGGTAGACATGTTTATAATTTTCATTATTCTCATCATTGTGATACAAAATAAATGTTGTGGATGATCGAAAGATAGTTAGATTATAATGTCATTATATCTATGAATGTACTTAATTTATATCAAAAAATAAATTTAATCATTTGTGTGTGTGTGTGAGAGAGAGAGTGTGTGTGTGGGCATATATATATCCCCAAAAAATTGTTTAAGACCTTTTATCAATTTAGTTTGCTCAAATGATTTAATAAAAAAAAACTATTTTTGATACATTTTAGAGAACATTGAATAGCTTTACAGAAATTATGATAATCAAGTAAATTCAAAGATTTTTATCCATGATTGGGATTCTCAAATTTGTAGATTTTGTTCAATTTCTTCCTGCATTCAAATTCCATTTTTTAATGGCTATTATTGAACCTTTTATGTTAGTTGATTTGATAATATAGTCCTGGTTAGATACATTTTGATCCATTAACAATTGAAATAACTGCAGTATGTGTCCAATGAGGGCTCTGATCATGTAGAATGAAGAAATATTTTAATTGGGTTGGATCCTATGTGATAAAAATATGATTTAAATTTAATTTTCAATATTTTTTTTTTTGAAAAATCAAACTTAAAGTGGAAGATAAATTTTTCAAAAGTTTATTTTATTATGATTGTTCTTGATAATTGAATTCTTTGATATTTATTTGAATAGCAACATGTAAAATATTATAATATATATGGTACTTTTCACAATGTTTTGCTAGATTTTTTTTTTGTTGACACCATTTATAGATATTTGGAAAGCATATGTTAGTATTTGTATATTAAGATTTTAAACTTAAATTCCTTTGTATGCTTATTAGTAAGGTATGTATTTGTGTGAATATATTTAGTAGTTATCATTAAAAAAAATTTCAAATTTGTATTCTTATACATTTATGTATGCAATATCTTAGAAAAGTTTAATTTTTATTAACTCGTGTTCGATTCTCTCGTGTTTAGACCCATGTGGTGACTGGGTATGATCAAATAGTCCCAATGTAGCTCATGTATGTTGTAAGAGGCAACTTAAATGGGTAGCCAGCATCCAGGGGTATCCCTAGTGATCTTTTTCTTTCCTATGGAGTTTACTGCCTTTGGTAAACACAAGGACACCCCCCCCCCTCAGTATTACCCTAGCGATCCTTCTCTTTTTTCGACCCTCCTTCTGTCAACCAATTTTTGTTCTTTTTTTCAATTTTTTCACGTCTAGACCACAGTTAAATCTTGTTTGATGCAGTATGGCAACACCTGGCTCTCTCTCTCTCTTCATGTTTAGGTATTTACCAACTTTTATTCTAAAATGAGGAATGGGATTGTTTGGCTCCATAAGAACATGCCTTCTTACTCCACAGACTGAGGCAACAAATTAAATTACTCTATATATTTATTTTCATTCTTTATTTTCTTAGTTGATTCAATTTTTCTAAAATATTTTTATTTGTAAGGCTTGCTTATTCCTGAGATTTATGTTATTGTAATAGAATCATAATCTTTATATTATAAATAATTGTTTAAGAAATATTTATATTTCTACTAGTTTTTATTGATGCATGAGTATGATATTTTTAGATATTAGATTATATACAATATATTAGTATTTACGAGTATAATACACACTACATTTGTGTTATTTCTTCTTTGTTACACTCACATACATATATAATGAAGAAAAAATTACCCAGAAGTTTTAATTTATTTGAAAAATTGTAGATTCTGTAATAACAACTGCAAAAGCTATATGAAATTTTGAGCAGAAGAATTCACATATGTTCTCTCATACTGTATAAGGTGTGGCTATGAAATAATGAGACCGATGCTGTGAAACATTTTATTTTGATGTCATGCATATTTACCTATGATCATCTTTGATATACGACCCTCCTCTATCCTTACGATGCTTAAAGCGAATCTTCTGTTGTTCGAAACAGTGCTAGAAGTTTTCTTCTGTTAGCTAGCTCCATTAGGACGTGTGCCGTTTTCTCTTTCACAGCTTCAATGACTAAAATGTTATTCCTTCTAATGCAGATTTCACCTTAAGAAACAGATAGAAATCTCATGGCACAAGATACAGCAAATAAGGTGGCTGCTCTAACGATGGGATGCAATGCTTGGTCTAGAACCCTCTTGACAGATAATGTGGGATGACTCGTCCTTTCACAATTTGGCTAACTTTTTCCTTATTCTTTTACTGAGTTCAGTAAGAACATGAAGGTATTAATGTTGATTAATAGTTTGACCTTCAGGCACTCGGTGAAAGTACACAATCCCATGAATATCGGGAAAAAAATACCTGAATAATCATTTGAATTTTGATTTGCTCATCCGAGCTTTTTTGGTTCTCAGTGAAGATGTGATCTCTCAATGCATGGATAGGCACTTTCATAAATAAGAAAAACATGATTTGTCACGTGTTATTATCTTTTACAGTTAGTTTGGGTCATTTTCTATGCCATTCAAAGTGTCAGAATACATATTTTTGCAAGCTTTTGTTGTTCAAACATGAAAATATTAGGTTCCATTTTGGCACACACTTTTTGCTTGTTAAAATTGTTATGTAATATTTGAAGTACAGATTTTTTCTCAATTCCTACAGTCTCGGCAACCACACAAATACTGAAAGCTCACTCTACTGGAAGGGGAGATGGGGCATTACTTAGTGCAAGCAAAGTACACATATAATACTGGTCATATGGAGCAGAAATAAATAGTTCTCTTATACCAAAGAAATTATAAGTTTAATTTTTCTTAATTTTCATTATTTCGATTGATTTCAAATTGGAAATTTTTTAGATGCTTTAAAATTTTTTCAATTTTGCTCTAATTTTTTCCATTTTCTTATATTTGTGCTTTGACAGCTATCATGAAGTTTGAAAATGATATCACAGGGTAATAAATATTTCCTCTAGACAAGCTGAAAGGAACAAGAATTGTGACTGTCTCCCCACCTGTAATTGGCACTACCCGTAGTGCACTATGTGCAGAGCGGGGGGTTGGTCTCTCGAAATATGTAATTGGCACTTGATTCTTCCCCTCCTATCTTCATTCAAAACTAGAGAAAACAAGAGTTATTTAATCTCTCTCTTCCATCCTTTCACACAGTTTATTACTTTCCCAGAAGGGAAGGTGTAAGGAATCTATGGTTTGTGGTTACCACTCGTCATAACTCAATTGATATTTTTCCCTCGTTAGGCTAAATTGCCCTTCTGTATAGTTCAAGTATTTGAAAGCTTTCCTAAAACTAGTAAGAAGCTGGTTTTTCATTGCTTCGTAAGTATTCATTCTTTCCATTCGATAACTTTTTTTTGCTCCACCGTTTTGCACTCCTAATTTCAAAAAATCTATTTCTACTATTTCATTTTTTTTAAATCGTATCAATTGATTTATAAAAGATCAACAATGCTAGTGAAATATCTTCTTTGAATACTGAATAGGAAATATCCTGAATTTTGTGTACATGGATTAATTATATAAAAATAAAAAATTTTAGTAACAGCTGATACCTGGTCAGAACTAATTATTGTGATGTATGTCAGTATGCGGTTGCATTAAATGAAATAATTATCAGAATTGTGTTGAAAGTTTTGTACCCAACTCTAATTGCCCCAATGCTGAAAGTAAATAGGAAAGAAAATTTATTTCAAGGCACTCACTTTTGTCAGGAATATGATTTTTATAACATAAAGACACAGATTGTAATATATATAAACACTTTTCATTATGTTTTTTTACAAGATTTTATTTAGATTACTCTCATATTGAAAACAAAATTTTAAAATCATTAGCTTACCTCAATTTTTGTTTTTAGAGAAACTATTATCTATAACAAAGACTTATAAAAATTAAAGATATTGATAATTTTAATTTGTTACAGGTCAAAACGTTACAGTATCATTAATATCACATGTATGCATCAAACACTTAGGATAGAAACTTATATAAAACACAGAATATTTCAACAAAAGAATAAATAGCTTATATCTCAATTATTTGTATTGAAAGATAGAAATTTTATATTTAATTTCCTAATCAAATGCAAAGAAACCATAGAAATGGAACAATTAACATACAGTTTCATGCATCCCTTTATCAAATCTTGGTTAATTTTTCTGAAGTCAGTCGCTAAAAAGTTCATTTTGTTAATCTAGTATGTGATTAATGCAAACAAATAATTAACAAAATCTAAGCTTGAAATCATATTTTTTTAAAAATATTGTACTATTTAATAGAAAAAAATTAGACATAAAATATGGAAACTAATTTTAAGAACTTTATGTGAAAACAATATTCTATGATACTTCTTATAATCTTAATCTACATCTATATTCAAAAAGTAATGAAATTTGCCTTGAATTATGAATACATTTTATAAATTTATCTCAATGAGAGACTCTGCTCACACAATCTCACTGTTATAGAAATTTTTCAATTGTTCTAGATTTTAATTATGTAAAATAATTTAATTAGGGGGAAATTTACATCTATGGAAACTCTATTTTTGATTACCAGAAGGGAATAACATTTTAGATATAAAATTAACAAGAAATTCACAATTATTCAATAAAAACTAGTGCTTGTTTTGTGCTAGGATTATTTCTAAAGAATTTAAGTTAATAAATTATGTTTTGGCATTGATACCGAAAAAATCAATTACTGGTGAAGAAGAGATGAGAAAGATAAAATAACAATAAGTATTTCTGACATATTAATAAAAATACAATTTTTCCTTCATATATATATTTTAGTGAAATCTTGTTTGCCTATCATAATGAAACATCTCTTTTTTTATTTTAGAGGGGCAAAAAATAAATATATTTATTGGCAAAGCTTTATTAATATAATATCCTCTTAATAATTTTCATTCTGCATTATTTATTAGAATAAAGGGACGGAAAAAA
>BMAW01054428.1:0-32975 GCA_019974015.1 Nephila pilipes
AAGTTTTAATATTTGCTATGTTGACAAAATTCCTAATAATTAAGCAATTATTTGTAAATATTATTATAATGTAATTCTTAACACACACATAGAAGAGAATAATGATTATATTAAAAATAATTTTATGAAATTAATAATGAAAAAACAGCTGTATATAAAAGTAAGCATACAAATTAATAAAATGAAATTTCCTCTTATCCTTTTGTTACTTAAAAATTTCATAACGTCTGAATAAATTTAGAAGAGTAACAAATAGTTGTAATATTTACATCGCGGATAGAAGGTAAATTATAACAAAAACTTTTACACCAGATGCTAATAATAAATTGAATAAAACTGCTATCATAAAAAATAAGTTTACGTATTATTAAGAAACTAAAAGGCAGAGATTTCTTTCTTAGTTGTGATTTTAAGGTCTCTTTGATTTGATAAACATAAATAATCGAGTTAGTGTACTATTAAATATTTATAGGACATTATGATATTAATGAATTTATTTCTTATGATATATGCAAATATTTAGTTAATATTGTACTCACAGAGAAAACAATATTAAATGTACAGGTTAATTTTTTTTAAGAAACAATGGATAGACACCGAAGGAGGTCTAGAATGTAATAATTGGGGAAATATCTACTTACATTATTATGAACATAATTATACTGATAAAGATAATTTTAATATATGTAGAAAAATTCGATGATCTACTTGTATTGAATTATAATAATCCTTCTGAAGTTAAACCAAGTTTATCTTTTTATTCTATGAATTCTAATCAAACTCAAAATGATAATCTTAAATATAAATCAGAATATTTAGACATACAAATGAAAATCCTACAGAAAATAATTGTTATCAATATTTGCGATAAAAAAGATTTTTTTAAATTTCATATTACTAAGGTACTTGTTTGGAGTAGTTGCTTACCTGTTTCTATTTTTAGAAATATTGATATTTATTGATACTTGAAATAATAATTTTTGTTTGAAAAATAAACTGAAAATAATCACAATAAGAACTTTAATGTCCATTGCATAAATGCAAGTTACCACTTTAGTTTTATTAGTACATTTTAAAAAATAATTAAGATAAATTAAGCACATAAAAGTATTTTAATGTTAATAATATTTTCTGTGCGTCTCTCTCTCTCTCTCTCTCTATATATATATGGATAAGTTGATAAAAGTATATATATATGTGTGTGTGTGTGCGCGTGTGTGGGTGATATATGTATATATATATATGTGTGTGTGTGTGTGTGTGTGTGTATTGGGTATGCACATAAATTTTTCTGATTGTTTTTAATTTTTTACTGTAGTTTTTTTCTTTTTTTGTAATCACAAATTTTAGTTTGTTTATTTTTATACATTTTAAAATTTTATTTAGATAGCAGCACTTATTTGGGAGCTATCTGTTTTTTTATTTTTAAATTTTACTTAAACCTACTATTTTCTGTATTTTTTTTTTTCTTTTTTTGCTGAAAAAATCAATATTTATATGGATTTTCTTTTCTTTTGTAAATAATATTTATATTTGGTAAGATTTTAGTAAATTTCTTTGTTTTTTTTAAAACCAATCAATTAATAAATGTTGTTTGGCAATTAAAAACATAGTATTACTACGCCACATTGGTTTAAAAATTTTAAATTTCTTTCTAGAGGCAAAAGTTTTATAATTTTTTATTCAAAAAGTTCTTTAAATTTAAGTTTATTTGTTTTTTAATTAAAATTATCCCTAATATGTATTCATAATTCTTTTTTATATAATATTTTATGGTATTTAATATTATAAAATGCTGTATGTTTTAAATTTTGATTTAGATACTATTTCAAACTTAAATGAGTTTTTAGAAAAACCTTTCCTTATAAGTTTAGATTAACCAATAATATTTGCAATATGATAGTTCTAATATTTTAATTTTAATTAATTATAACTTGTAATTGTAAGATTTTATATATACATATTAAAATTATGCCTTTTTGTTATCAATTATTTATATGAATAGAAATATATATATATATACTGAAAATTTATGAAAGAATAATTTAAAATATTTAAAAAGACAAAAATCCAGAAATAAATGTAAAAATGAAAGAAAAAATAAATGAAAATAAGGAACCCAGCAAGTCAAAAAGCAATATCGGGCTAAGGACCGAATAAGCGGGGTTAAACTAGTTTAAAGGTACCAACCTTCCCCCTTTGCGACTTGGTAGGCTGAATTGGGAACTCCAAATAACTAAAGAGTTCAATGATTAAAAGATGCAAACAAATTCAGCGATAAAATCTACAAAAATAAAATCTGTAATTCTTGGTAGGCTGAATTGGGAAATCCAAATTACAAAAGACTTCAATGATTAAAAAATGCAAAAAGGTTCAGCGATAAAATCTACAAAAATAAAATCTTTATTTCTAAAAATTATCAACAACTCAAAATATAAAAATTACTTACAAAAATTCAAAGAAATGAAGATTCAAATATGTGAGTAGTAAGACGGAATTCTCTTTAAGCTTCAAGATGTATATCACATACTCAAAATGAAAAAAATGTAACACGTCATCACCATATAAATAGAAAAAAGATTTAAATCATTGTTTGATTGGTAATAAAATGTAAAAGGATGCAAACAATTGGTTGGTAATAAGTTGTATGGTAAAGGAGTATAATGGTCCAGAGAGTGAGTAAAAATGTAAGCTGTGTAAATGTAAATAAATAAATAAATTCTTCACGGCTACATCACTAACAAGCCGACTTTGTGGACCTATTGTTGTGTGGTGGATTTGAAAATGGATCACGATTCGCAAAGATGTTTAGTATATTTGTGATGTATATAAGTATTTAAGAAATTTATTGGATAATCATGATCTAAACAGTTGTTGAAGAATTTTTTAATGTTATTAAACTTGTCTATTTTATGTGTGGTTAATTTGTTATTACGTAATAAAAAGCCTAATAAAATATTCCTATAAATAGATCTGTGTAGATTACTGTCCCCAAAAGGAATTTTGATTACATTGAATTTGAATCTTTCCCTTTTATCATAAATATTACTAATTAGTCTATTGTCAACAATTTGCAAATCAAGATCTAGAAATTCTACTCTATTGGAATTAAGATTAATTTTTAATAATTTGAGATAATTAGGGTAAAACGAAATATTAGGTTTAAATTCCTCAGTTTTACCTAAAATAATTAAATCATCTATGTAACGATAAAGAAAGTAAGAATCATTATCAATATGTTGTAATTCATAAAAATGTAAATTAAAATTGGCGAGACAATTACTAGCTGGACCTCCCTGAGGGAGACCCTGAATTTGCTTATAGAGATTTTGACCGAAATGTGTATATATATATATATATATATATATATATATATATATACATTTATATATATATAGGAGGTAATAGATCATTAAATTACAAAAACGTAAAATCATTAAATAAATTAAGTTGATTTTTTTATATGTGTTGTTCGATTGCTACTATATATTAATGCAATAATTAACTGTGACATACTTTTTAAATTAATTACATTAAAATTCAAAAATTGATTTATCTGAAATTCGTTTTGCTCAAATAATCTACAATCCAAAATGTGGCAACTTTTAGAAACTTTTACTATTTCTCATTTCCGTGTTATAATAAACTAGAATCTGTGACTTAATACCGAAAAAACAGAAATTCCATATATCTTTCTTTGGGATAGTAAACAGTCTGACAGAAAACACAAAACTTTCTTCGCCGTGACTGTCAGTGAATGATGTTTGTAGGATTTGTTGTGGAAAGTATTTCTTTCTTGCGTCTTTCAGCAAAGGATTACTGTACTAGACTAAGGTAATGGCTCGTACGAAAAAGAATGTTACAACAAATAGTGCTTTATGGTTAGAAGATTTAACACATTACCTATTGCTTTCAAAGTATTCGAGTAACTTATGAATTTCACGACTTTTTACAACTTTTTGTAGTCCCTTATGGTTAAAAGATTTAACGCATTACTGTTTGCTTTCAGAGTATTCGAATAACATGAATTTTGATATTGTTTTCGAGATACTATAGGCTCCATAAGAATAAAACATCCATTTTGAAATTTTCACAACTAATTTTTATATGTTTTGGTTCTAAAAAACAATAGCTATGGGAGAGAAGAAAATAGTATAAAGGTAATCTTTTGTCAACTATTATTATATCGCATAAAATTTTTAAAAAATTTAAGTTCTATTCATATTCCAAAGAGATTCATAAAAATTCAAAAGGGAAATATTACATTAAGCCTATAAAAAAGGTTAAATAATATCGCTGTCAATATTCTTCATGCATCTAATTTGTTGAAAAATTATTTTAATGAAACGTTTTCGACGTCGAAGTAATAATGATTTTAGTAGTGTTAAAAACATTTAATGAGCATTTAATTTTTATAGCTAACTATAAATATATTTTTGGATATCAGTCTCCAAAAAGCTTTATTTAATGATAAATCTTAAAAATGTTTTATTTGATGGGCTTTATTTTGTATGTTATGATTACTCAATGCAATGATCTGAAAAAAAATTATGATAAAAATATGTTATACTCAACTGTGACGTATTCGATAAAGAAAAATTAGTTTATTTCATGCAAAGTTCAAATAATCCTCACAATTTTAAACTACAAACAATGAAGACGTATTTTGACATTAAAGTATATGTATGCTTTTGTATCTGTCTAAGGAAAGAAAATAATATTTATAAACATAAATAATCATACATGAGCTATTAAGAACCAATAAATATGTATTTTGTAAGTGATGTATCTTTAGGTATATCTTGCATAAAATGTACTGCATTTATAAATTAGAAAATCTAAAGAGTACTTATAAATAAAACATTCTGTACAGTGGACACATAATTGCAATGTCAAAATTTAAATTCAGTTAAAAAATAACATTGTTTTTAAATTTCACAATTCAAGTTTCCCTTAAATTTTATATAAATATTATGATACACTTAAAATTTGTGAGTGATTATTAAAACAGAATTATATGCCCTGCATAAGAAATAGCCTAATTTAGTAAGGCATCAGCGTTTTGTAAGGACTAAAATATATTTTGAAGAAAGTGTACCAATATCTTAAAAACATGTTTTGAGAAAAGTGCAAATGCATATTTTACTCCATAGCGGTGCGTTTCTGTTTAAAATTTTAAAATTCAAGTTCATAGCTTTCTACTTATCAAATTTTCATAAATAATATGTCTACTAAATCACTGAAACATTCTCTGTTTTACAACAGAAGAATAAAAATAACGCAAAGTTCAAAGCACCTTAAAGTCTTAGCTACTTTAAGCAGACTCTGCATTTTTGAGACAAATTTCATCTCAATTCTTCATAATTTATATTTTTGTATTTTATGTTTCGAATGAAAAATACAGCATTGTAGCAATCACAACATGGAATCTGTGAGATTCACTCTTATTTGTGTTGATTTATTTAATATGAATTTAATCGTATTAAATATTGGCTAATCATTTTAAATATTTATTCATTTAACATGTTTATTTATTCTACTTTTTGAGGTAGTCCCTATTTATTTCTCTAAGATAGTAGTAATTATTTAAATATATTAATATGAAAGGAATTGATCTTCCTTATTAGGTATTTACTATCGTCCTTAGATGTAATTGAGGCAGTATATTGACGTTATGAACGAGAGAGATTGATATCAACAAGTATATTTTCCTGACCTATCACCAAACATTACTGCTATCTGAATCGAATTTAATTTAGATTAGTCGAATTTATATGTAGGATGTTGCGTAGTGGTCATGAGATCACGGATTCACAACCAGTGTTGTTTTGAATCTCAATGTCACTAAGTACACGCCATATAACGAGGCTGATGCATGTTAAACCCTTCGAAGCTCCACGTCCTTCCTTTGATATTATGTTGAAATTTGGAGTCTGGGGTACCAATTCAGGTGTCATCCTCACCACTTCACCGGGGAACAAATTGCAAAGTCCATCTCATATAGTCTTCGTCTTGTATCAAAGACTCCGTTAATGATCAATCAATCAATTACATTTATGATATACATTTAGGATATTGAATTTAGAATTGATTACGATTTCGAGACATTTCTAATTACGCAATTGCATGTTACATTTTCTTGTACATTTTGTTAAATTTTTTCTCCTGTATATTTGATGTCTAGGTTTATAAAGCTGAAAACGGTCAGACACCAGTAACCCTCTAGTTGCATCAAAATGTAAAATTTATAAACTGTGAAACAATCAATATTAATGCAAAGCTGAATTTTTATTACAGTTATGCGTCTTAGTCTGAGAGGGATTTTGTTAATTTATTAAATTAAAATGCTATTTCCTAAAATCCATTTTTCAGTGAGGGTCTAGCTGATTATGAGTAATGGGACTTCTTAAATTAGTTAAAAATAAGCATAACTATATCTTACAGGTTTCAGAGAATATTTTCAGAATGAAATTTAGAATAAATAATTCTGGTACATATATATATATAAACATTGATAAAAAAAACTCAAACCTTTTCAAAGAAGGGAGTTTTATGATTAGTAATTCATTAAAAAAATTTATGTGATCAAAATGAAATAATATTCCACTTTGTATAATGTACATCACACTTTAAAGCGCTGTAAAGCTTTTAATTAATTTGAAATTGAAAACTCGCTCCTACAATGAAATAAAAGAGTCAAAAAAAATTTCCTTACAAAATCCTGCAAAAAATTTTTATTCTTTACAAGTTATGTAAATGAATTGGTTAGTTTATCCGAAATCATTCATGTCCAGAGAACAAACAACCAAGCAAATGGTTTTATTAAGTATGTAAAAAAAAAAAATAACATCATCAAATTTTAAATAATCCAAAAGAACAATTTTTTCTTCCTTTGTTCATTATATTCGAAATCTAATAATACATATATTGAATTTATTTTATTTTATGATAATAGAATATAAATGGCTTTTTATATCACCAAATAGTAAAACAGCTTCAAAAATAATTCCTTCGTCCTTTTTCTATACAATAGCATAATACTTCTTTTAAAAAGCGATTTTAGGATTTGGCAATAAGAAATTGACTATTTTTACTGCATGATTTATTTTATTCACCAATTTTTCCATATATAAAAATACCTTATAAGATGGCATGCTTTACTTAACACATGCATTGCGTTAAGGAATTATTTAATTCGTTGTCTGTTTGCATCTTATGATTGTGTAAGAGACTCTTTTTCAAAAAAAAAGACCCTAATTTACACTCTGTGACTCTCCATTTTTGTTAGTTATGATTTGTCCCATACTCTTTATTTAAAGTTCAAACATTAATATGTATGCAAATAATCAGAAATTAAAATTTTTAGCCTAATTTTATTATTCTTTTAAGCTTACCCAACATCCGTATTGTAAATGTAGGACAAAATAATTCACGCGTCATCCCCTAAAGCTAATATAAAAATCTGCTTATCTTACAACTGACGAATCAGATCTGAGATAACATTTGTTTAGCTCCATCCGACTAAATCTACATATTCAGTTAATCACTTCACACTAAACGTAGAAACATTTATTTATTTTCTTCTAAGAATAAGCACACACTTATTCCTTCAAACATTCCAATCTTTCCATCTCCTTCTACTATACTATAATAAGAATTCCACCATCTCATACATTCACTTCTTTCATCTACACTTCATGATATATGCGGTTGAGGGGCAGTTCTATTGCCGTTGGAAGTTTTATATCAGAAAATATTTGAAAGAGTCATTTATTTAGTATCGTCAGATGAAAAGTTGAAAAGTGTAACATTTCCTTAGATTGCCTTCCATTTGTCCACAATATGACACTAATTTATGAATTTTTCACCAAGACTATTTTTCCAAGACACAAAGGTGATTCGGCTATTATATTCCGGATCAAACATATCCTGAAACCGAAGAATATGAGCTAAGACTAATTTCAGTTTTCCATATTTTTTTTTCGTATTGTTCTGATTGTTTATATTCAATACTTAAATTTATTCAAGATGAGTATAGCTCTAATTTTAACTTATTTTCATTTATCTATATGTATGTAAACTGCCTGAACAATCATAATCCATTCTTTCGGCAGCTTACTGATAAATGCGCACCATTCATCAAATATACAAAAGCAAATGTAACTTTTAAATATCATCTGAATAAAATTGTTTCATATAATCAGTGCAATATTTTTATTTTAATGAAGTTTTTGTGTAACATTATTACTTTTCTTAAATAACGAGAAATGAAATAAAATTAAGACTTTTGAAATTGATTATTAAAAGCTACTAATAGGTTTATAAGAAGGAATTAAACACACATTAATCACTTTTGAGCAATAACGTATTTTACCATATTTCATTCTAATATTTTATTCGTATTAGAACCTCACTGTCCAACTAAGGGAGTCACGGCTACCTAGCCACGCTTTGGCGATCCTTGTTGTATAGCAAACATTATTTCTTTTACTGAGAAGAGGGAGAAAAAAGAAGTGCTTCTCTGGGCCAGCGGCTTCTTACCGCGGAGTGTCACGCTGTGCCCAGATGATTTTAGATATTAAGCATAATTTGTGAAAAAAATTCCTCTAAAATCGGCTATTCATTAGAATTTTTGGTTTTTATATATATTATTTAAACTGCATTCAACTTAATATAAACGAAAGAAAAAAAGATTTAATCTAAAGTTGAATGTTTTATACATAAAATTGTTACAGAAATCATATTTTTTCAGAAAATACAAAATATATTTACATTTGTTACATAAATTTCATGGTGTATTGATGTACCATTACATGGAACATTAAGATATAAAAAATGAATCTTATTTTGCTGAATGGTATTTTTATAAGAAATATTCTTCAGTGCATAATCCAACATCACATGTCTTAAACACATATTTTGTCAACTTTTGACACTTCACCCAAAATTCTGAGCAAAGGACACATCTTCTTCGTCCTTTTTTTTTCATTTAATGTCTATGTACATATTTGGATTATTTTCGCTAACATCACTGTCAGATTCATTCATTAATTCCCAAACCTCAGTATCAGATAAATACTTTCTTTTCGTCATGACTGTCGCTACAAATAAAAACCAACAGAATGAAACGAACTGCTGGGAGCATCTGATACTAAAACCTTAACCCCCATAAACATCCATAAATTTTCGTTCGAACTTCTAGGAAGCAAGCAAGAAAGAAAAGAGCAAACCGAAAGCAAGTGCACCCTTTAAATCATGTCAATACATTTAAAGAGACGCGCCGCAATACTTGTTTTTAACAATTACCCCCTCCTGATAGCCAGAAGTGAAATCTATACCCATGTCACCTTGGTCAACTCTCCAAATACCCTATCTATATTGATTTCATGGTATTGAAACGCCATATAGTAACATTGAAAGAATTGAATAAAACGTTCTCATCAAGAGTATCTCTATAGATACGTTGGTTTGCAGCAGGAATTCTCGGAGCTTATCTAATGTGATACGCTGGGCACAGGAGAGCAAATGGGAGTGTATCGCATGTGATACGCTGAGAGTGAACGGGTTATTTATGTAATTCACAAATTGAGGCTCTAAAATCAAACAACGTCATATAAAGGCTCATAATGTCAATTGAAAGGAAACTATGCGTGATAACCCCATTACAACTCTAGAACAAAAAAAAAATATTTGATTTCTTTCGAAGGAATTTCTATACGAAATCTTCTTTAGTGTTGTTTCTGAGTCATTCAGATTTTTTATACGTTTTCATCGCATTTTATATTGATAAATATAGAAAAAAAGGAGTTCTCGGCACAAATTTTTTTTTTGTTGGATTTTGCATTCTAAAAGGATCAGAAAATGTCATAAGATTCCAAGTTTCTTTTTCACTTAACTACATGATGAAGACAATGAATTCTCAAAAGAATGTTTTTTCCCAAATATGGTTCAAGTCTTCTTTTTATGTTTTTTTTTTTCAAACTATGAGATGACAGAATCTGAATTTTCAAAGCAAACTTCGGTGATGAAAAAAATGGAAATATAACTCCCTTTCTTTCACATACATACACGCAGAGATATTTATGAGTACTAATAATGAATATAGATTTTTAGCAAAATAAGCATTCATCGGACCTGCTAGTTAAATTTTGTTTCTGCATTCCCATCTCTTGAATAAAATTCGATTTGTTAAGAAAATATGGATGTATAATAGATTAACATAATATTAAATATTGTATTCATAAAGTTTATAATCACATACACATTTTTTAAATTTTTAATCAAATCAACAGATTAAGAAAATAAATACTAATTTGATTTCTTATTTGTATTCCAGTCACAAATATGGTGAATCAATTTTATGAATTTATCATATTAATATTTAGAATCAGACATACGTTTAACCTTTCTCTATAGATTATCTTTCTTAGTTAAAACAATGCAAAATTTGAATTCTGAGTAATATTTATTACTAGATAATTCATTATGTTTTCCTTCTTCAATCGTTAAAATAGTTATAGAATAATATATATCTTTATTTTACCATTTCTGCATTATTTGTAATAGTGATTTATTCACAGCCATATCTAAAAATAATACAAGAAAAATATTCTTTAACCACGTTTCTCTTTAAAACTTAACAGGGCTTGGAAAGGCATTCACAGAAATTGGTGCTGAATTAAGTAAATACTTTCAACTGCGTAATATATTACTCCCTAAGCTCCCATAAGGCCGTGTGATCTCCTTTCTAGAAATACACACATGTTTTGCGATTTACTATTCGATTTAATTCTTTTTTTTTTTTTTCTTCTCTTTCTTTGCCCAATAAATGTGCGAGGAAAAGTTATGAAAGAAACATGTGTGCCCTTCTGCAGAAAAAAAGAATAAGAAAGTTGACTTTTTAAGAACTTTTTTCATCGAATTTCTTTCTACTTCCTCGCTTTTTTGGATCTGAATTAGATATTTATTTCTTATCTCAGTTTATAAAGAAAAAGAGGGAAAGCTGTGTTTCGAGAATAAAGAAAAAGGAGTGTCAAGATTTCCAATTCTCAAGGAATCTGGGAAAAAAAATCATAACGTCCCATGTTTCTTTTTCGCCAAGCGACATCTTGATGATATGGAATTCGCTAACGAGCTTTTTTTTCTCTAAATTTAGCTGTAATTCTATTTTGTTTTTCTTCATTCTTTTTTATCTTCCTTTGAAATATGCTTCGGGGTAGTCGTAATTATAAAGAAAAGTACTTTTATGAAAATCAAAGATGTAATTCAGATTTGCCAATAACAAATGTAAACTTTTTGTCTTACTGGGATGTTGAAAAACAATTTCAAAAACTGAAAAAAAAAAAAAAAATTTCAAAATTTTTTTTGCTATTAATCATATTTGTTGAAAGAAATCTAATCTCTTTGTTAGTGATCAAAGTGATATTAATGAAAGCGTGGATTTTCTAAACGAGTCAATTTTCTTTTTTTACTACATCTGCTTTAAAGAAGAGGAAAAAACTATAAATATCACTTAATCCATTTATCTTTTCTTCCAGTTCATTATCCAGAAAAAGACTTTCGTAGATCTTATATATGTTGCAAATGAGTTTTATATATGCAGTAATATCGCTCACAATAAGAGAAACCCACCTAACCAGATATTTTGTACCTTAAATAAATGTTTCCCATACAATGTAAATATGTATTTAGGAAAGTAAATTAAAAGAAACCAGGAGATTAACATAATTTTTTTCCTTAAATAGAGGTGTCCCTTACAAGAGGTATAACTGCATTAAATATGAAGACAAATAAAAATATTTAAAAAATTAATTGCAAATTAGTTTATTATCAAATGAGAGACTAATTCATAATCTTGCCTTATTTATATCTAACTTTCCATAGGAATATTTGTAATTTGTAATGTTATAAATAAAGCATTCTTGCTAAAATTAATTAATAGCAATGATACGGAAAAACTACTTTGTTCATGAATAAAATTTAAAATTACTCTAGAAATTATGCTAACCACAGAGAAAGCCATTCAGATATGAAATGTCGCATTAAATCGTCCAACTAGCTCCCAGTCACAGAGGCGACACTTTGTTTGGATATGGAATGCTATCTCGCGTTTTAACGATGACACCGCCCTCAATATCACCAGACTGGCCTTTCCGTAATGATTAGAACATCATAGACAGCTCCCAGAGGGAGAATATTCAAAGGTCCTAGAAAGGCTTTCATGGCAGTTACCAAATTTTAGAGTGAACTTTTCTCAGAATGCGAGTCGGAGTTATTTAAAATATCCTCTTTTGGAGTTTATGCCTGCAGAACTAGAAACTCGTTTTCGAGTTGCGCTGCATTAATATGCGGGTTATTTTGCTGTTCCTTTCCATGACCGCTCAACATAAATTAATTCTTGAGACTGTTTTCTTCTGTGAAGTTAGGATTAATATAGTTTGAGAATCTTCTGTACGATTCGGGTGAAATAAGGTCAAGGCGAAAAGTTTGATATGTGTATAGTAATAATATATGTGACACACTCTATATATATCTTGTTCAAATTTTCAATCGTAAAAAAAATACTTTTTATTCATCCACTCAAGTAAAAATACATTTTTTTAAACATGTAGCGGATGATACTTGATGTTAATACAGTTTATTTAAATATTAATTAAATTTAAATGGTGAAAATGCAGTTTAGCCTAACCAGTTAACGCGATTTCAAAAATTGGCAAACTTGGCGATTTTTTTTTTTTTTGGCTGAACGTTAAGTCCACGAAGTGGACCGGGGTTGCCACATTTGGCAAAATACCACCAAATAATGCTTGTCGCCAAGGGTGGTAGGCTTATCTGCATTCCAATCATTTAATTTTCGGATGAATTTATTTTGCCACTTAATATTGTGATTTTGTCATATGTATATACATATTTCTATTAATTGCAATTATTTCATAAAAAGTAACTAAAGTAAAAAATTTCTTTGTTGACCTAAGTTAGAATTAACTTAATTTTTTTTATATTACTTGCTTTTTAAAGTATATGCAGTTCACGATTAAATCGGCTTACGAACTAGATTTCCTGACAAATTTTGCTTTGGTTGCAAAGGGTTCTTTTGCTTTCTGATTCAACAAACTTTCTGGATTCCATGATGTTGTTATTTTATTTGAGTTCCTCACCTTATGTGACTAATAAAAGCAACACACACACATATATATATATTTATGATAGATGGCTAAGGTTAAATTAGTTTAAAGGGCGGTAAAATTTTTGAGGGTTTGCGTTAAAAAAACTTTTGTTGCGTAATTGCCTTTGAAAGTTTTGAATACTTTTTCTACTGATTATCTTAATGTTAGATTATTCTTTCCTTTTTTTGTCTTTTTTCATTTATGGGCTCATCTGTTTAATATATTTGTGTGTGTATTTTTGTTTCTATTGTTTTGATCTTTTGCTTTTTGAAATATTTTACGGAGGTTTCATATTTTCTGTTAGTTTTCAGTAGGTGATTATTAGGTTTGTAAAACAAGTTTCAATCTGCAAATCTGTCATAAGCCAGATTCATTATTAACAAATTTTATAGCTCATTTTCTGTTTTGCTTCATTTCTTCTATTTGTTTACAAAAACAATCCATGCCTAGTTTTTCACTTTCGCACCTTTTGTAGTTTGATATTTTTTTCTTCTTTTCGTACTATCAGATTCTATTTCTTATTAGTGTTTGGTAATACAATTTTTTATTGGTTTTTTTTAAATTAAAATTTCATTTTTCTTCTATTATTTAGAAAATTTTAATGTATATTACCTTGTAGTTATAATATTCTATTTTGATAATTTAGTTTTTAAATTTTAAATAATCGTTGGGAATCTGATCTTATACTCGAATTCAGTTAATAAGTATTGTTGCGTACTCGAACCCAGCTTTACTGTTTTTAAGATAAGTAGAAGTTTCAGTTATAATCATAGTTTGATGAAGCAAATTAGTTACTGCTCCACCTGCTTAATAATAGGTGATTTATTCGATCATTATAAGAATTAAATAAATTATAATTAAAAAATTATTCCTCAATAACTCTTATATTGATTGTTTAATTAATTGTATAATATCGATGGCTCGGTTTCAAAGAACCGTATAGGATATATCCTTCTTAAGTATAAAGAATAAATGTAAACTTTAAATAAAAGTAGATTTTTTGTTCGTCACAATGTTTCCACTATAAGTTGTTTTTTACATGTATTCAAAATATAGTCATGCAATATCTTAAAGTAAAAAATTAATTTTAATCTGATTTTTTTATTTTGTTGTATGATGAAGAAAAAGAAAATCGAGTGAGATACTACTATTTATAGCGTCGTTATCATTTCAGAAAACTATATAAATTGATTTATAATTGATATAAATTCTTATAATAATTAAACGTTTCTTATTTAATTAAAGTAACTATATTTAAACGATGTAGCATGTAAAATATTTTAAAATGGATCGTATTAAAGAGTCTCAGTTGAATGCAAAATAGTTTTGAATTTACTTTAATACGTGTAAAAATATTTTACATAATAACATAATATCTATGCTGTGCAAAAAATCTGCGAAATCAATTCACAAATTAAAAGTTCGGAACGCAATTATTTTGTATTCAACAATCATATATTAAAAATGATTTAATTTTTTTTATATTAAATCACATTTATTTTGTCATATTAAATCAAAATTAAAAACACATTATTTGAAATAATGAAGCGAATTCCATATTCCATAACTCTTCAATGATTCCACACACTTCACTCAGAGCAAGAAAATCCGGAGCTTGTCTTAATATCAAACAACAGAAACTTCCCACATTTTTCTGAGTGGAGGTAAACAGTAAGACAGAAACCACAAAACTTTCATCCTATGACTGTTAGTGAATGATGTTTGTTGGATTTGTTGGGGAAAGATTTTTCTTTCCTGGGTCTTTCAGCGAAAGATTTCTTTACGATACTTAGGTAATCGCTTGTTGAAAGAGAATGCAACAACAAATGGTTCTTTATAGTGAAGAGACATTTCACACAGCTACTTTTGTTATCAGAGTATACGAGAAATAAATGTAAGGCGATTTAGTTGATATTTTCACTTTTGAAAGCCGTAATATGTGATTAAGATCCCATTTTAAAGCATGAATAACAATTTTGTATACTTAATGGTTCAAAGGAGATTTTAATGACCCTAGAAGAAAATACAAGTTGCAAATTGTTTTACCAGTAGAGTCTATTGCCTTATTTAAAAAAAAACAATAAAATGTTTATAAGAAAAATTTATATGGAGAAACTCGAAGAAAAAAAATAATACGTATTTTAATTGTACTATTTTTCCTGAGAATATGATTTAGATTTTTTTAAACAAATTCAATATGAAGTCCAAAAATTCACTTGTAATAAGTTTAAGACAACCCAATGAATGGAAAGTAATCAAAGTAGAACTAATAAACTATTAGAAACTGAGAACGTTTAATAGATGTATACAATGCATCTATACATCCCATTTTTCCTGTAACTTCAGCAAATAGATGCAACTTAACAACTAGATATAACTATTGTAACTACATGGAGCTACTTAGTTATAATAGTTATATCTAGTTGTAATTTGATGCAAATAATATAATTACATGTTCACTTAATGTAATTAAATGAAAAAAATTCCAAATTATAGTTGGTACTAAGAAATAGAATATGTTCCACGCCCACATAAAATTTCAAAAAAATAACTCATTTTACAAACTTTTATTTAAATTGCTCTTTTCAGATGTATGCGTGTCTTTTAAGAGACTTCAAAGGTTGTACTCAAAATTTAACCCATTTAATATCAATCGATTGAGCTGAAACTTTGCATAAGCTTATAGCTCCTAGGAAATATAATATTATATGCTCAATCATTTACGGAGATAGATGTGGCTTACCGATAATGGCAAATACCGATAAATTAAGTATCACAGGCACTTACTTACATATGACATCGAAAATAGTACTAAGCCTCAAGCTTTGATAAACTGTATATTATTTTAAATTATATTTAAACCTTTTTATTCAATCTTTAAGTAAAAACTTGATTTAAAAAATATTTAATGTTTCTTTCAGCTTTTCTTGTATGAAATATACCAATCGTAAGAAAATGTGTTGTTACAGTGTGTGGTTATAGTTTTTTTAAACTTTATTTTTATAACCAAGCCTTTATTACGAATATCATTACAATATTTTGAGCAATTGAAATTTTTTATTTATCATTCCAAAGATACTAGCACCAAATTCTCTGAAAAAGATTTTATGCAGTGTCTTAAATTTTTTGCAAGTAATAAATTACAAAAATAATACTTCAAGAAATGAACTTCATTCGTAAAAGATAAATGTTAATTAAAATTTTCTTAAGACTCTCAAGAAGTGTGTCCGAGAATAAATTGAACCTTTTTTTAATAATACGTTATAGAACCTAGCATTCGATCTATGGTAATACTCATATATTGAATTCTAATAACATTAGAATTTATTGGAAAGTGATGCCTTCGTAGTCATAACTTTTTTACTTCCTGCGCTGCTTTTAAAGCTCTTTTTCCACCTGAAAGCTACCTTTACTTCCTTTGTTTCCATTTGTCATACATATGATGAGAACTGACACTATTCATTACACTTTAACTTGTACCTTGCGCGACATTCACTTATTCCCAAAGAAAGAGGACATTGAAGGACATTTTTATTATGATGAAAAGACGAAATCTGCAAATAAAACCAAGTTGATAACATCCACCAGAAATCTCTGACACTTTTGTCCGATTAGTCCCGCGTTGGTACAATGCAGAATAGTGAAATATGAATTACTTACAGAACATATGAATGTTCCAAATGCAACAAGAATTCTGAAAAGTGAGTCTGAAAGTGAGTAACTTCGTAATTTTGAACCTCGGTCAAGTGACGTTGACGACGCCTGAATTAATAAATCTTGCTCCAAACTTCCACACCTCGCTAAAGGGAAGACCTGCGACATCAACTAGATTTAACGTGCTTCAACTAGCCGGGGCTCTAGATGCATCAGGGCTCAAATCCGAGGCTAGACAAACACAAAGCTAGCTGCTAGTTCACAACCTCGATACCTGTTACCGTGGTCATAGGAATAACAAAATATTCAGTTCGTCAAAAATATTTTGTTTAATATTGTACAGGATTTTTTTATACAGTCTATCACTTAAGGTGTATTAGAACATTCACATTCCGATTGCTACAGGAAATTAGCTTCCAATGTGTGCTGCAGCCATTTGCCTGTTTCATTTAAGCATTACAGTCAATAACCATTCTAGTTTGCGTAATGGCGCGGTTTTAACTTTGACCCCTTGTCTAAATGTCACTAAATAGCATACACTCAAAGTGTAACAGGATATTCGTGTTCCTATTGCTAAAGCTAATCGTTCGTAATTTGGAACGTCTTCCTGTAACCATTATCACCAAATTAACGGGAGAAATTTGTGTTACTGTACGTTTTTAACCTTGACCCTAAGTCTGAATATTGCCTTTATATTTTTAAATTGCCTCCATGTTGAGGAAAAGATAACATTGGAATTGCTTTATCTCGTCATATCGATGTTCGTTTCTGTTCTTTTTCTAGTTTAACAGTTACTCAATGAATTCTTAATGATTTTTTTTGTTTCTATCAAATGTGTGTGTAGACGTAAATATATATTTCATACATGAAAAAAAGTTCAATTTTCGAAATGATATGTATCTAACTACTTTCCTTCAATTTTAAAATGAGTCGGTATGCACTTCTTTGAAGGTTGCACGGAATAACAGGTACATAGTTATACGGATTCTTCATCAGTTTGGTTGATTCATCGTGATATAAAAATTAGAATGCACAAAATTGTTGGATCTTTTAGATTTCATCTAGTAAAATCAGTAGTCTTACATTTTTCACCGATCTCAACCTTTTTTTCATTTTATTTCAGTATCATAGGAAATAACCTTAATCAAGGAAATAATTTTTACCATAAGTTACAGTTACATTCCGAGAACTGTAAAAGTTTCCTTTAAAATAATCATACATTTTAAGCACTTTTTTTCCTAAAATCTCCCATCCTCGGAAGAGTGCATGTCTTCAACCAACATTCTTCCACATGCCCAAGTACTCCATTGCTTTTGAATAAGAAAAACAAAGCTTGTCTTAGTATCAACAACAGAAACCTCATAGATCCTTCTTTGTGATAGAAAATCGAATGACAGAAAACATGAAACATTTTCTCCCAAGGCTGTTAGCGAATATGTTTGGAGGATTAGATGTGGAACTATTTTTTTTTTCTTTCTTCAGTAAACTTTCTAGCAGTAAACCCCTTCACCATTCTTTGGTAATGGTTCCTTGGAAAGTAAATATTATGGTAAAAATATTTCTTTCTATAAAGAATTTCTAGTAATATCTTTGACTCGGGAAATATTTAAAGGAATGATAAATGTAATTATATATTTATATAGAATTATTTTTGAGAGTTATAATAAGTGAAATATATCTTTGTTTATTAATAATTATTTTCCATTTACAAAAATACAGAAAAAATAGAAAGAATTTGTAATAAAATGAAAAAAAAAGACTTTCGTCATCAAATGAGATCCTATACTATCTCATACAAAGAAAAAGAATAATATTTAAATTAGCTAATTATGAAAAAGTTTTAAAATTTCCTGCATTTCCTTTAATATTTTTAAAATTTTAAATTCATCTCGGTTTCCTCTCGTTGTGCAAAATAATAATATTTTGAATATATGGGGATAGTATACATTTATTACTTTAACACCAGTGAGAGGCAATGGCAGAGAGAGCGTTACATGGCAAAAATGGAGAAGGCCAGAGACTTACCTTCGACATCTTGGCTACAGCAGAAGAGAGCAAATTTTACCTTGCTTTGTATTTAAATACAGGGATTTTCTTTATATCATGTGGTATTGGATGAAGGGGTTTTGAGGGACTTCAACCGGTATACTAATTGTATTGTAGAAACTATACCTACAAGTCTGCAAACATGGAAAAAGTTAAGTTTGCAGGTTTTAGAGTATGTGATTTCATAAATTAAAGGATAAATTGAACTGGTATCAGGAAATAAAATTAAACTCTTCAATGGCAGTTAAAGAATGGGAAAAATTAGAAAATTAATAAATTAATAATTTTTAAGTGAAATCATGTATAAATATAAATCTGAATACCTTATACCTTAGGATATATATTATATATTATACCATAGGATAACCAATAATCTCAATAATTATTAATTAAAATTATATTCTAATAGAGAAAATCTGTAGCTTGTCTTTCCAATGAACGGAAGCAATTTTAACTGTTTAATTATGTAATATTTATTGTCATTAAATATAAAAATACTATGAATTATTTTTGAAATTCAATGCGTATAGCGAAAAATTGTATTAATTTATAAATTTAACGTGTTTTATTCATTCCTGAACATTATTTGTATAAATTTAATGTTCTGGAATCTTAATTATGGAACAATATTTCCAATATATTTTATAGCATTCAAAATGTAGTACGAGATCAAATGACGTTGCTTCCCAGATTTTATGAATGGTGCAATTTATTTCCAAAAAAAAAAAAAAAATCTATTAGCAGTAGGAAATGAAAGAGGTTCTTACATACAATAAGGATTTATGTTATATGACTTTATAACCTGATTTAAAAATTTTCTATTTATAAAAATAAAAAATGCTTATTCAATATAACATAAAAATTGAATCTTTTCTAAAATGTATGTTTGATGTAAAGCCTCAAGTAAAATTCCGAAAAGAGAAAAAGCTAAACTTGAGTACCTTGTCTGCCTTCCATATTTAAAAATTCACGAGCCACTGTCTGGACTTTTATATAGGAGCATATATTTATAGAGAATCTAATATTTGAATTCATTTTATATAAAGAGATAAGAATCTATAGTATTTATCATAACAAATGTTTAAAAAAATCATGCCCTATCATCTTGCAAATAACAAGATATTTAAGTTTCTTTTTCTTTAATAAATTGAAATAAGCTTCCTCTGAAGTGGAAACTTTGAAAATGTTCTTTCTCGTGCACAACAGTGCTATAATTTTAGAAAAACGTTGTTAGAGTCTTCTAAAGAATCCAGCTAAATATCGCATTTACTTTGCTCCCATAAGTTACCAAGACCTACTTCAAAGGCATACACACGTGCATAACCATTTACTACTAATAACTGGATATTTTGATCCTCTTATTCATCTGATGATTATACTAGAGAATGTATAAGAGAAACATATATATCTAGTGTAAAAAAATGGAAATTTGAGTTTTTGAGAAGGACTTTCTCCACGGATTTCTTTTAACTCTCTTGCTTAGTTGGCTTTGAATTATTTTTCTAAATTCATTTTGTGACATGAACAATAAGAAATTCACATTAAAAATTTTAAGAAATCACATTTGGATGTCAAATTTTTAGAATAAAAAAATATTCTATTGATGCTATACATTTCTTTTTCTTATGCTTTTTTTTTCATGATTCTTCAGAATGATATCAAGAAAGGACAAAAAGAAGGCATTTTTGACTTTATATATCTTTGATTTCCTGTTTTGAATATTTTTTTAACTTTGTAAATTAAAGTTAACTATGTATGACATGAAATATTCTATTTAATGAAAATAAAAAATAAAATAAATCTCTCGCAATGAATATTTATGCGAGCTTGAGTAATCCTTAAAAGAGCAAAAAGCTTATTTCAATCATTTAAGTAATTTTTTCCATGATTATTCTTTCACTAACTTTCTCTTGATGAGGAAAATAGTTTAAAGTACAAATTCCATCTCAAAAACTTACATATGTTTATGTGGTTCTTATAAAATTTACTGAATCCGTATATTCAGAGTGATTTGACATTTTGTCTTTCCATAGTTAGTTAAAATTGAACCATTTTGCTAATCGATAATAGTTATACTACAAGAACTTAACATTTTCTTAAAAATAAATATCATCCTAAAGTGCGAATAGGTATTATACATAAAATCGTAATGCACTTATTTGAGATACTTGTTATACGTTGCTTACAGTTAATTGTTAGTAATTATACTATTTTTTAAACTTAAATGCTGATATGGGCATAATTTTGAAAGCAAGTATGAAAGATTATTTATCCTGATTACATAAATATTCTGATGAAGGAATAATATTTTTCTAAGCTATGATATAGACAATTCATATATTCCGATCTAAATCTATCATACATGCTTTGGTGGTATATCTAGTCATTTTTGTTTCAAGATTTTGTTCTTGTTTAGTGTGAAAAGAAGAATACAAGATAAGATGGAAAAAGAACCAATTCACTTGCATTTGAATTTGGATGTTTAAGAAAACTATGTGGTAAAATTAGCATATTTAAACAGATTTATAATCATCTGATCTTGTCAAGAAAAATTAATTTAGTTTAAAGGACTTTTAATTATTATTTATAAGTACAATTTTATTCAGTTCTATGTAGTACCTTTGTTTAAGAGAACTATCATTGATATCACGGAGCTAACAAATATTTCAATAGCTAAAATGAACTTTATTTTCTGTTATGATTATTAAACATCGTTCTTGAAAACAAATAAGACATATTGATGTTCTAAATAGTAATCCTTGCAAAAAAAAAATATAGCTGTAATTATATTGAGAATTTAGATTCAAATGCAACGAGATAATCGAACTAAGAGCAAATTTCACATGGTTCCCTGATTTTATTAATATCGAATTAAAAGCAGCACGATGGCTATTGGCGACGGACCTCGTAATTTTGAACCTCGGTCAAGTGATGAGGATAATACCGGAGTTGGCACCTTCCTCTTCTTCCACACCACGCAATTAGGAGGACATTGAGCCTCTAAAGATTTAAAGTGCTTCAGTCCCGGGTACACGGCGGGTCTCTAGTGGCATTAAGACTCGAACCCCCGACACTACGAAAGCCTCCGTCATCGAGTTCACGACCATGATACTTAGACTAACATGGCTACGAATTTCATTTGACGGAAAACAACCGCATGATCTACGCAGTACGTCTGAAAAGCAACTTCATAAAACAGCACATATTTCATGTTACAAAAATAGATAGAATGTCGAAGGAAACTAATAAAAGAAATCGTCATGAACAGAAGGAAATGTCAAATTATGGGAGCCCTTCTATACACTGGAGGGACTGTTTCACATAGTTTAATACTATAAAAAATATAAAAATTAATTAAATAATAAATATCTATTATTTAAATTTCCGTGTATTATTTTAATGTTCATTCTTTTTATCCAGCTTCAAAAATTTTTGTTCGTGTCTTAATACTATGCACGCTCAGTAATTATCTTTGCACCTTATTTATTGGCCTACATTATAATAACCAATCTTGAGTGTGAAAGGTTAAAATTTCACACTCACTTGCACCACATTTTTCAAAAGAGAACATCTTTCTCATTTGAAATTCTCAGCTAACTCCTAGTTCAAGGGGTGACATTTCACTTAGATGCGGAATGTCTTAATGCTTTTTAGTGATTATACAACCCTCAATATCGCAGAGATTAGCCTTTTCGAAATTATTATAGTACCGGAGATAGTTCCCGTCGGGAGAACATTTTAAAAATCTTAGAAAGTTGTATAACGTCGGTTACCGAATTTGATAGTGAACCTTTCTTGAAATATGAATTCGAATTACTTAAAATTCTAATTTCCATTTCCTAAGCAAGACACTCGTTTTCTGTTTACGCTGGATTAATATGTAGAATATTTTGCATAACCATTTTACAGTTGCCGTGAATGGTGCACTAATTTGCGAGAGCAATGAAGATTATGTTTTGTTCCAAGAAATTTAGAGCTTAACGAAGCTTCAAAATGCTTAGCAATTTAAAATTAATGAAAGATGATTCCAGTAAATATTAACTAAAATAGTTTTTAAAAATTTTAATATTTGTTTCAACTAAAACAAAATTTTTTTAAATAATTATCTCTTCTCGGAGATATTCCAAGTTTAGAAATTACATTTTCGTGTATAACTTCGATTCAAATCATTGTTTTATTAAATTATAAATTAATATACAAATTTTATATCTCTTACAATAGAGATAAAATAATATTATAAAACCTAAGACATTACTATTTTTATGACTCGAATTTGATTTTTAGAACAGTTTTGTTATTAGTTTTTGGGAAAATGAGGGGTAATATTAGAACTTCCAACTTTTTCCTCGAAACATATTTTAAGTCTGTATAAAACTATTAAGGTATATTTTACTTATGTATTTCTGTATGCATATTAATATTCCATTCCTATTCATAAACAATTGCATATGCAAAAGGAAACTTATATTCTTGTTACTATTTTGTATGATTCAGTATAGTAATTTTCAATAGGCTTATCTGAAACCAGTCATTCTTTGACTTATAAAACATTTTCTTAAAATATACAAAAATAACTTATATTCATTTTTTGACCCACCAGAACATTTTCCAGTGCAAGCTGTGAATATATAATATATTCTGGAGATTTTTAAAATAATCTCACTTTTTTTTATTTGACTCCATCCGAAATGAAACATTATTCTTCGCTCATGTACTTATAATATTTAAAATAAGCGTTGTTTATGCGTGTATATGAATGAAACCATTCATGCCTGCTTTTGTTCGCAACGAAATTGCTTTTCAAGAAACGAGTATTGCAATTATAAAATATTCTTAAATTGTTTTGTTGGACTGAACTGAAATCTATATACATAAAAACTAAACATTTTTACCTATCTTTGGAAGTATGACTTTTGTGCAGAGGTTCCAATCCTTCACTTGAAGGGTGTAGAAGTAAATAAGGTGTCAAGAGTAAGGTGTCATCCTCTTCACTTGACCATGGTTCAAAATTACGAGGTCCTCCACCAATAGCCCTAGTGTTGCTTCTATGTACTACGTTAATGAATTATCAAAAATTAAATCCTGTAATGTGATTGCTATTGTGATTGTTTATTATCGCTTACCAAAGAAGCAAAACGAGGACTGATGGTAACGGTCCTTGTAATTAAACATCGTTCAAGTGACAAGGATGGTATGGGAGAATAATATCCACCAAGCCAAAATAGGGAGAGCAAATACACATTTATTTACAGTCTCTACGAGCCAATCACTCATAAACAAATAGTTGTAGTATTTTCAAATTACACAAGGCTTCCAAATAGCCCAAACCCTAACTTAAACCACTTTTGCGGTCAGAGGAAATTACATCAAAATACAATAAAATAATCCACCTTACGCGGTCAAGATCCAAGAGCAATCTGAAATATTATCCATGAACCCGTGCGCTCTCACTTACACGAGACAAGGCGCCACCTGGTGGGATCTGAGTAATTTATTTCCAACAGATGGCACCTGACCTGCATCTTCGAATTTCCTCATCACACCCACGGAAGAGCTTGTGATCTCGATTGGAATAAAAGTGCATTAGATCTGTTACATGGTGGGTCTTCAGTGGCATCAGGGCTATTTAACATAAATATTTATCATTTTATTCATAAATAATTTGGTTGATATTTAATAAAATCTTTAAATTCTAGAATTCGTGTTTCATTAACAAAAGGAATTGTGAATATAATAACTGGAAATGGAATTGTGAATATAGTAAAATAAGTAGAACTAAGTCTTAATTATATAAGTCAAGTGCAATAAGAAATTTAATTCACTTTCATGACCAAAAGCATACTTAAACTGAAAGTAACTGTAATTAATATGTTTTGCATAAAATACAGGGTGATTCAAAATGATTAATCCTATTTTAAAATGTCATGTTTTCAAAACTAAACGACACAGAATGATAAGTAATACAAGAATACATATGAAAACTGCAGAAGTTTTATATTCTGAAAAATAGATGCCCCTCCTGCGAGTGTTCTTTAAGATATTTCACGAAAGCTGGTTTTAGAAGCTTTCATAGAGCTACCTCGCAGTTGGATTAGTCGCAATAAACTGGGTGACTTGATGTTACATAATTAACCACCTAGGTTTCCAGATATGACTTCATGTGATTTCTTTCTTTATAAGTTTGTAAAAGATGCGAGATATATGCGCCATCATTGTCTGCAATTTTATGTAAACTTTAACAATGAATTTCTACTGATGTACAATCAATTACAACTCGCACTTTACTACATATTTGGCAAGAATTTACGTTACACGTGTAACTAAAGGAAATTATATCAAACACTTGTAAAAAAAACTTCCATATTTTTTTTCCTTTGAAATTCATGTATTATTTAACATTCTGTGTCTATCAATTTTGAAAATATGGAATTTCTAAATCAGATAAATATAATTTTGAATAATCCTGTATTAACAACTTATTAAGAACCCTATATAAACCAAATATGTTAAAAGTAACATTAGTTTTACTTTCTACTTTAATATTATTTTGTAAAATCCTTAATTCTTAGGAAATTGTAATTTCTAGTTATGCATGTACCTCACCTTTCATATTTTCGAAGGCTAAATAATCATCTTAAATAAATTAAACTTGATCTCTTTATCACTCAAAAAATGGCACACGCTCACTTTTAAGGTAAAATAATAAAATCGAGAACTATAATAATGGACTACAATAAAACTGCAACAGATAAAATATTATTCAGGGTTGCTTTGTAAGAAATTGCCAAGATTTAAACAAACTTCTTAAAACAATCATTATTTCTACGATATTCTTTCCAAATTCCTTTTACTGCGCTGATAATCAAAATTTCGCTATGAATTTATATCAGAGTCTCCAAAACATTTCGTATGTTTTGGGCACAAAATAAATATTTATTTTCACATATCTAACAATCGAAATCTCATCCATCTTTCCTTTGTAGTTGTAAAAAGAATACCAAAGAAACAACATAAAACTTTCGCTATTACTGTTGAAGAATAATGTTTGGCAGATCGTATTCGGAAGCAATCTCTTTCCAAAATTTTTCAAGCAAAAAGATTCTTTAACATTCTCGGGTAATGGCCTGTTGAAAAGATGTGTAGTAATAACAAAAATTACTTTTTGTTTCGTACATTCCCAATTATTAAAGTGTTAGAGAGCTTAAATACATAAATATTTCGAATTTTGTTTCCGCCTCTGCAAACAATAAGTAAACAAAACTCCATGTTAAAGCGTTATAACTGAATTACGGTGCTTAATGTCCAAAAATAAATTATATATAATGCATAAAACAGTCGACTATTCGTTTGATGTACATTCCAAATTGGAAGAACGAAACAAAACGTCGGATATTTTATGTATGAGGAAAGGTCGAATGTTTTATTTTATAATAACAGCTTTTTCTAAGAAATAAACAATACTTAAAAAATGATAAAAATATTTAAAGAATTATAAATTCTAATTTGTTGTGTGTTCTACTTGAAGCAAATTTTGAAAATGTCATATAGAATAAATCAAAGTACTATTAATAACAATAACTATAAATATTAACTATACAACAATTATTATAAATGCTTACATAATTAAATTCAGAATCTCCTTTCAAATAAATAAAATGTAAATTCTTATGTGACATGAATAAAACGCAAGTTTTTATAATAATTTACATATTCGTCAGATCACAAATAATTTATTATTCATTCCTTAGAAGATGTGCTATCCTATCCTACAATACAAATTTGTTTTCATGCAATTTTGAAATTTTTTTATGTCAATCAGCCTTTTAAAGCTTTATTAAATATGAAGTATAATTCATTTATTCGTCCGTTTCAATAATGTACTTTTACTGAGCCATTTGAGGAAATCATCAATAACGTTTCCTACAGTAAACCCATAATCTAACTCTAAAATACTTCCATTATAATTTCAAATATTATTAATCTAAGGAAGAAGTTCTGTGTCATAAATGCCATGTTATAATATGATATAAAATTATTTTATCTGTTGAAATAATATAATGAGTAAATATCTTTGAGAATAAGTTCACTCTTACAAATGTTACATTTGATAATTATCGATCAAAACATTTGTGTTAATGTAAATGATTTAATTTTGATACGGAAATTGACTTTCAAATCACATAACTACAATGTAACAATGCTTTACCTCTCAATGAAAACATCTTGCAATAGTTAAGGCACAAAAGTTGTAATAACAAAATTGCACCAAGATACAACAAAAGGGAGACGTTTTGCTTTAAATAGAACAATTGTCAAATTTTAAAATCCATTCATTACTTTTCTTTTTCTCTGATAGAGCGTATTGCTATACTTCTTATTTAAGATGGATAGGGAGAATTTTTGATTTATTAGAGAGAATGACTCTCATATACGTTTTTGTAATATTTATTAATATGTTTAATCTCATTTTTTTTTCTATTTTAATTCTATACAGATTTAATTTTTCTCTTTGTTTATTGTCATAACTTACTTGAATTCTTCTTCTGCAATTTGTTCCATTTCAGCCTTTTTTCTTTCAAAATTTAAGGAATTTCCACATTGTTTTTTTATTTTTCTGTTGGGATTATTAGGTACCTAGAAGACATTGTTTAACTTGTCAATCAAAAGCTAAATTGTGAAATTATAAATGCTATATTTCATTTCTTTTATGGCCTTTCTCCCCTTCTTTTCAGTGCTTCTCAATGCGACATTAAAAATAACCCATTCAACTTCCTGGTTTACTTCGTTTTTTATACCTTCATTTCTGTATTTATTTATGATTTAAACTTGATCTTGCCATTTCTTATGTTTAGTATTCTTTCAGATCTATTGATCTATTTCTTCTTTGTTTTATCATTTTTTTTTCTTTATTTTTTATTCTAAGATTGATGCAATTATAAATTTTATTTTGTTATACTTTTTCTATGATCTAATAAAATATTCACAAATTTTCTTTGCAATTTTTTAAACGTTTTTCTTATATGTCAATTCTATACTAATTATAGTTTAATTATTCCTATACTAATTTTAATTAATTATTTCTATTATTTCTTAGTATAACTGAATTAATAATTTCATTATATATGTATATATATATATATATATATATATATATATATATATATATATATATATATATATTGTAACTGTTTTTCAAATGTATTTTAAATTTCGAAAATATATAAACATCAACGATCAGTTGATACATTTATCCTAAGTTGTACAAATTTATCAGTTTAAAGAGAAATAATTTGAAAAAAACCATCACGAAATTTGCAATTGTAAAATTACTTTAATAAATATCTTTCTCACAAAAAAAAACAGAAAGCAATCAGCTCTTTTTTTTTACTTTTGCGTAATGGTAATCGAAGTTCAATCGTATGTATCTTACTTCTTTTTTCAAGCCTTAAGTAGTTTCTTTACAGGCAGAGTTCTGAAAACATCCAAAGGAAAAATTCCTTATCCTTGACAAATTTTTGTCCCCAAACGGCATTTACATAAGTCGGTACTAGAGGAAGCACAACCATTCAACTGCGTAATTTGTCTTATACACTAATCTGCCTTATAATCTAGCACGATCTACTTTAAAACATGCATACGAGCATTGCCGTTTACTACCTTATTCAATTCTTTTATGTTTCGTCGAATGATTGTACTTGAGATGAGATTGGAAAGAAACGAGTGTCCTGGTGCAAAAAACCCAGATGCCTGACTTTAAAAAAAGCCCTTCTCCATGAATTTCTTTCTCGCTTTGTTGAAACTGAATTACTTATTTATTTTTTTATCTCATTCCAGAAGCAAGTAAAATAACTTGTATTTCACTGTTAAAAAACATTTCTGGAATTCCAAATTCTTAAGAGGATGAAAAAAAAATGTCGTAACATTACCATGTACATTTTTTACTATAACATGAAGATATGGAATCCCGCAAACAAGTTACTATTTTTATTTTCTAAAATTTAGTTTGAGGATTATTTTTTATCTTTTTTTCTGAAACTATACAAAGAATGAAAATTCATGTTTCAGAGCAAAGCTCGTTGATAAAAGAGATATGCAGCTCACATTTTTCTCATTATGAATAAAATTCTTATTTAAGTGGAATGTTATCAGTGCTTACTGAAGGCAAGAAAAATACAGTAAGCACTTTAACGATCAAGCAAATTTCATTTTCTTTTTTGTTGGTATGGAAAAGCATTTGATTCTAAATTTAAATAAATAAATCAATTTTGAAATATTCGAATAGACAGTAAAGTAGCTTGACGCTCCTTAGATACGGAAAAAATTAATTTATTTTTATGTCAAAATACGGAATCTCGCTTTGGAAAAATTAAAAATTATAGCATGTATCCAACAATGAGTGAATGCATGTTTATATTTCTATTATATAGAATTAAATTACATTTATATACATACAATTAATTATGTATAGGTTATTTAATCAGGTTATTTAGCATTTGAAGACGTATCTTTTGATACATCTTGTATAAATTCAATAACATTAAGGTTACAGTAACGGTTAAAACATTTTATACAAGGATATCTATTGTTATCTACTTAATGAGCTATTGTTTTTGAATTAACTATAAATGTCACCTGATAAAATTTCCAAAATTTATACTCTGTTTTTTGCGTATATTTTTTTTATCTGCTTTCACCAGTAGAACTCCTTTTCAAAATTAATGTCGTAATAAATTTCTCTTAATAATTATTGGTTTGATGAAACAAATAAAATTATGTTACTATCGAAACGATTTATGTGTTACTTTATATCATATACATGAAATAGAATCAGATATGATAGAAATAACATTATTCAAATTTTAAGTTCTAAAGAAGCCTCTTTTTTGCCTCGAGCATTTCAAACTACACCTTTTTTAGTTTGGCATCAATTTCAATTTTTTATCGCTTGCTTCAATTTTTATTACACATCTGGCTTAAATGTATTTTCGTTAATAATTTGTCGTTTAGCTTCAATTTAAAATTACATTTAAACTAAAATATTCAATTTAGTCGACTTATCGTTTTACATTTACGTACGGCTTTTTATAGTATTCAGATTTAATAACATATGTTTGCTTAAATTTTAATATCCGGGAAAAAGTTTATAGTCCAAAACTTTCTCGATATTTCGTTTCTTTAATTCTTATATATTTTAACTGGAGTAATTGTAATAATTACTAAAGTACTTTTTCTTTGACAGCTAAATCTGTCTTTGCGTAACTTAGCTGGAACTTTTAAATTTTTTTAAATTTATTTTTGTCTCATATTGCAAATCAATGTTTCATCTTTAAAATATGTTTGAATTTTTTCCCTACATTGTTGCCATAAGCAAAATCACTAGCGTTAATATTACATAATCATGGATTTCCTTTCTCATCGAAAAGGATTCTAAAGCAACATTTTTCATTACAATAAAATTACAAATATTTTAAAATTTTGTCCAAATCGTGAACCTGAGGTTTATATATATATATATATAAACTCTTTCTCTTGTGTATTATTATTGATGATATTGTGTGTGTGTGTGTGTGTGTGTGTGTGTGTGTGTGTGTGTGTGTGTGTGTGTGTGTGTGTGTGTGTGTGTGTGTGTGTGTGTGTGTGTGTGTGTGTGTGTGTTTGTGTTTATATGGAATGATTATTCCTGAGGGTACATAGTAAAATAGAAATCCTGTTTATATTGAAATAAAATGAAAATTACTAAGTACGGAGAAAAATTTCCACAGATTTCAGAAATCTCAAAATATCATAGCTTCTAACGCAAGTGCTATATTATTAAAACAATTGTCTATTCCCCATATAAGGTTATAATTTGTATTATTCAATTTACAAAATGTCAATATTTTTATTTTCTTTTGAGATACCATGTTTTGGCGGAAAGTCTTAAATACTGGATAATATTTGTATAAAATGCTATTTTCACAGTAAAAATTTACACTAACAAAACTATTCTTAAATGTTTTTCTACTTTTTAAATCCCATAAGGTCATAAAATATGCATTTGTCGGAAAATTTATGTTAATGCAAAGAATACTTTGATGATGTACTGGAGAATGTATACACATAACATTCTATACACTGAACATAACTGTAATTTTAAAAATTGAATTCAATAAACTTTTGAAGAAATTTAAATCTTGTGATTCAAATTTCCCGTGATGTTCATGCCGTATCTCTAAAATATTCGATAGTTTGTTAGAAAAATAAATTTCAATGCTTGAAAAATAATCCCATTTTATGATGTAAAGAACTTTATATTAGCGAATATTATTAACATAACGTTCTAATACTGAGTTTCAGAACTATAAACACATGTTTCTGGCCTTAGAAAAAATACCTGTATTACATATTTTTCAAAGTAGTTTTTAGGATTATATTACTATGTCCATAAAATCTATTTTATCCGATATTTTGCATATTTTATTAGTTAGTTATTTTCTGTGCACGAATACTTTTTTAATAAACTTTCATAAATCTTAAGAAATCGCAACATTTGAATAAAAATATAATGTTAACAAAAAATAGTTTTATTCATATATTACGAAATATTCAAATAAATCATAAAATTTAAATTTTTGAAACAAATTATTAGATCTACGTTTCAAAACTATAATTACGTTGAATGTATAGAACGATGATTCATTAGTATTCTGTATATTTTTAAAGTTATAAATGAATTTTTTCAGGCAAAGTTCTTCCTAAAGATAAATACATAACGTTTAATGTAAAAACTGCTATTGATTATTAATTATTCATACCTACATGTTATGAAAAAGATTTTCTTTGCATATACAAATTCAAAATGCACAGATATTTCTATGTTTAAGAGTTTCAATTATTAAAAATTATAAAACTGAGGATTAGTGGAACTTGGCACAAAATATGCAAATATCTGATTTACCTGAAATACAAAACACTCTTTTAACTATCAAATAATTTTGGTTTTAGCGAGTAATAATCAAACTTTATTTCACTTGAGTGGTCAGGAATAGTCAAAAGTCTATAAAAAGATAATTAACGAGAACTAGACGCAAAAATTATTTTTAAAAATTCATTAAATTCAAAATTACACCCCTCGCTGAACCGAAAGCTGAAATTGAGATTCTACAGTAAACATCCCCATTAAATCGTCCCGCCAGAGAGGCGACGTTTTATTTAGATGCGGAATGTCACCACGAGTTTTAACGATGACATCGCCCTCAATATCACGCAGACTACCCCTTTTCGAAATGATTAGAACATCAGAGACCGCTTCCGCGAGCAGAGCACTCAAAGGTCTTGGAAAAGCTTCCGAGGTAGTTACCGAACTTTAGAGTGAACTTTTCTGCGAACGCGAATTCAAGTTGTTTAAAATACTCTCCATTGGAATTTTCAGCCTCTATAACTAGTAACTCCTTTTCCAGTTATGTGGTATTAATATTTACCGATGCTGATATTATGAATAGCCGTTTTATAATCACTCTACGTGCGGATTTGTGGAATTAGAAAAATTAAGTTCGTGTGCTGGAAAGACGTAAAAATTATTAAATTTTCGAAATATTTAGAACATAAAATTATGAAGATTTATAATTATACTATAAGATTTCTGTAAATAGAGCTCAGTGGGTTTTTTTTTAAATTCTAATATGTTATTGCCCTACAGAAGAAGTTCAAAATCTGTTCTTTAATACAATACATGAAAAACTATTCAAAAGTAATTAAATAGTATATTGATACTCATTCGACATAAATATTATGTAGCATATTTTTCTTCATGCATAATTAATTTAAGTATTTTCTTATTAATATAGATATATTTAAAACGCATAACATCCTTTTTCCCTACATATTTAAATATTAATTAAAAGCGGAATTTTTTTTGCAGAAAATTTATGCTTTAGAAGCGAATATTGCCTTTTTCGATTGTTTAGTTTTCTCATACATGAAAAATTCACTCAACTGGTATGTTTTCTTATGCAGTATTTGGTATATATTAACAAATTTGAGTAACTGCGCTAAAAGTTTATATTATATAAACTTATTTTTTTTAAAAAATAAAATCAATGTTTTATAATGCTTTATAAATAAGAGTGT
>BMAW01054429.1:0-22481 GCA_019974015.1 Nephila pilipes
ATTTCCTTTTAGCTTGTTTTTTGGTTAATTTTCAAATTCCTTTTCGTACACAAACTAAGCTAATTATACAAAAATAAATAAATAACAAGCCATTTAATTCTTAAGATGAATTTTACTCTTTTTGATTCATCAAAAAATATTATCTTAAATAAAAGACGCTTCGTACGTGAGTAGAACGGTACAAAAAATAGTGATTATGAATCGCAATGTATTTTCTAGGAATTGCCTTCTATAAGGTTATGCTCCATTTTCAGGAATACCAAATAAACTTCGAATGAACATTTTTATATCAGTTATTTCACTGAGTATTATTTTATTATGATTTATTAACAACAGATTTCCGATGTCAATTGACACAAAAAAAGTTGAGATTTTAAATAAACTGCACCTTCCAGTTTTATATATAATAGTCTTTTCAGCTATAGGGCGTGAAGGTAAAAAACAAACTAACTGAGTTCATACCAGAAGTATATGTAATTATTCTTCATTTTATTTAGGAAAATGGTTCCAAAGGTGCCTGGTATTGATGGCATTTATAAGGCAAGTTGATGAGAACCATTTTGTGCTGTCATGTGTTTAGCAACATCAAAACAAATGTGACACTGATTCATTGGTCAGTTTTGATTGGTACCGCGTCGAGTTCTCACCACCGATAAGACCCAGATTGATCGTTATATTCTGGAAAGCAAACAATAAGCAGAACAATGGGTTGATTGTAATGAATCTGCTCCGAATAGGGTGGAGATTATCTCATCCAACACAAAATTACGGCAGAGATTTTTTAGGTCGCGAAGAGCGTCGTATTCATGGATTTCTTAGAAAAAGGGAAATTCATCACTAGACAATACTACAATGAATTACCCCATTCCCATTTTCCAATTTTTATATCACATTTCCCATTCCTAATAAATGAATTTTACCTCCCTTGTAGTAAACGACGCTGATGATTTAAAAAGGCATACATTGAGTCAAGAGGATAATTTAGATATTATTCCACGAATTAACTTATGTAGCAAAATGTTGTTATGCCTCCATTTCTGATTTGTTAATTACTGCCCCCTGAAGTCAAGATTTACTTTTGTACTGCGTCTCGAGCTGGTAATTTGTTATGTGGTTGGTTTAAATAAAAATAATTACTTAGTACTTTTTCCATCCCGTGAGAGCTTGATTACTGGAGATTTTAATATTGTAAATAATCCGCATACATATCTGTGTATAAACCGAGAAGTTCTGGAACTTTTTCTAAGCTAAATTACGAGGTTCGGTTGGTATACTGATTCTCAAATTTAAGATAAATGTAAGCATTTTTTCGTTAGACGCGCACAAGAGGTAAATTGCCACCTATAACACCTTTTTATCTCATCAATTTATGCGTCTTAATTTCAGGATGGAAATAATTCTGCATGAAATTATCATTCTTTTCATGAAAATGAGTTGTTTATTTACGGAAGTGTTTACATTACTGTGTTTTGGTGAGTTGTCCCTAAAATAAAAAAAAACTGATGTCGGCGAATTGAACACCTGAATTCGCTAACGAATAAAATAGGAAAAGTATTTTACTCTAAAAGCAAAATTCCGTAGATGATTAATGTTAGTTTTATCTTATATATTTTAGGTGATTTGATTTCAAACTGTGTGCAAAAAAAAATAATGAAAATATGTTAATGTGTGAATCAATTGTTTTTTCATTTGGTCTTATAAATACGTGATGAATATTTCATAGATTTTGAAAGGCAAAACGTACTTTCGGCTTGTACATGGATCGTATTATATGCAGAAATACACGGGTAATGAAATACATTGTTATATATATATATATATATATATTAAAGTCTCCAGTGGATGTACAGGTGAAAACAGTCCAACACGAGGTATAATGGCGAATGACACTTCATTTTCAAATATCCAAGACAAGATGAAACGCAGATAGTAGGCCTTTAAACAAGACAAGAATGGATATAAACTTTATGCAAATTATGAACACAATCAGATACAAAACAGCCCTTGCAATAACAGTAACAGATTTTTCAATAAATTGCAGCTCACCAATTTAATGGGTCGTACTGCAGTCCAATATCTAAAGTAATACTTTGCATTTCAAACACAGACCATGACAGCTTTCTGCAGACTCCGATGATTTTGAGACGCATTCCTGGGGAATTTGTTCGAACACGCTACCGGCGGATTCCTCGGAAATTCCACATAGACTTCGCATCTCTCGGTATTTGTAGTTGTTTGGCTCAGATGTGACAACGCTACAATTTCAGGGAAAATCTTTAACTTTTCTCCAAATCAAGATTTCGACAACAGTGAAGCAGTTTCGGGACCCTTCCTTTTGTCGCTAAAGTCACCAAGTTTACGACCAATTCGTCAGACACATAGCCAAAATCAGGGGAAGGCCAATGTTTAAACTTTACTGGATATCCCACAAACTATCTCTGAAAGTCTCTTTCCACTTATAAGGGATACGTTCCAAAGAATTGCTATCGCATGTTAGTAGGGATATTTGAAACTGACAAGGGTTTGTCGGATAATTCAGAATTCTATTAATATTCTTCTTTGGTACTGATTTGAATAGTGTCAAAAAATAATTGCTTCGTTTTCAAACAGTAAGGATGTTATATTTTAAAGAAGCGTTTTTCTTAATTGAATTTTATCAATTATTGTACGTTTTATATCAATAAAAATAAAAAATAATTTTTGCTCGGAAGTTGTAAGTGTGAGAGTAATAAGCTTTAAGATTGAAGCTATAAGAATTCTTATTTCGATATTACATGTTTCGAATTATTTTTAAATTTCTTGTATTCAAATCAGTGATCATTTATTAACATATGAAATTCATCATTCATGATCCTTTTTTATCTTATGGTACCAAAATAAATGAAAACTAAAATACGATCCAAATGCTGAATTATTGAAATCATACTGTTTCCATGCTGTTGTTCTACAGTGCTTTGCGAAATCAAAATTGTGATTGTTACTATTATTGTTTTAATTAGTTTTAAATAGCTAAATGTATTGCAAAATGGGTATATTATTTGGAGTTCACTTAAATATTGATATCCTAATCAAATCAAATGGAATCATCTTTCTTAAATCTGAAGCTTCATTTCTTGTCTGTTAAATTCTTAAGGACAACGAAATTAACTTACATTATTCTAAAAAGGCTATTTGTTTGGATGTCCCGTGTTCTATAAGCAGTTAACTGTAAGAACCCTATTTTGAGTTCAGTGAACAACACGACTAATCCCCTGGGAATTTTTTTAGGAATTAGAATTAAAGCAAGAATTACAGAAGTGGGTTTGTCACCCATCAACGAGTCTTGTCAACAGCCTGGAGTGTTTTATCACTGAAATAAAACGAGTTAGGCAAAAGGTCCTCTTCTCTTTAAGGGATAACCACCCTCGCGTGAAAAAAGCAAACTAGAAGATAATGACACCACTGCCTTTCCTCACCTCCCCAGACGGAAAATGCAAAGCGTTATCTACATTAGTTATTTAAATGAAAATATTTTTTATTACATTACACGAGGGTATGACTTCTTAATTTATAATGTTTAGAACCTAGGGTAGATGAATTTGTTGTAATGTAATATTACTGAGCCGTATCAATTTTAAACATGTTTTATAAATTCATCCCTGTAATAGATAAGAGAATTTGAAAAAGACCTTAAAAGGAGGATAGTTTCCACACCACGTACTATAAATCCTAGATTAAAGAGAAAATTCAAAACCCCAGGAGCGTAGAAAGTGGTTAACTTTCAATCCAGCCAATTCCCATTTTTAATTTGATGGCCTTATCTCAGATCGCCATATGAAAATAATTAAAAGTTTCTCTTATATCTTTATCAATGAAGTAACGAAACTTTTCTGAGAGGGAAACAAAGGGGATAATTTTCTCTTTAACTTAGAAAATATTATTGTTTTGTTATGCCTTTTAAACTGCCTTGAAGAGGCAGAAGAGCGAAAGGAACAAGTTTAAATTAAAATGTCAGAAAACGTAGCTGAAAGACGTAAATCGAACAGAAATTAAATCTCGATAAAGCACAAGAATGTAATTGTAAATGCACTGATATTTGATCGAAAGTTTTCAATGAACTAGTAGAAGTTAATTATTTTACAAAACTTTGTATTATAAAATAACATAATATTGTTATGTATGTTTGTCTTTCCGAACTTTTAAAACAACACGTCAAGTAAGGAAATAGTTACTCGTATGATTAATGATACAAAGCAAATACATGCCATATACAAATGCTTACTGACTAAAACATTCTAATGTATAACAGTATTTGACTAACTTCGTGAAGGAATTTTCTTTCGACTAAACTTTTGAGAGTGTACTTTGACGTAATTTGATTTCAGAACTTCTGTCTGTGAATGAACCTTTATTTATTTACATCAGCTGCATATAAATTAAAATAATAGTATATTGAATGGTAATACCAAAGATTTCCATTGAAAAGAATTTATTTGAAAGAATTTATTAACTCCAATACACTCATATATATATATATATATACATATATATATATATATATATATATACATATACATATATATATATGAGCGTGTGTGTGTGCGTGTGTGTGTGTTGTGTGTGTGTGTGTGTGTGTGTGTGTGTGTGTGTGTGTGTGTGTGTGTGTGTGTAATGATTCAACTTTAGTTTCTCACAATAATAATTTAATATCCTACTTTTTCCCTTTCTCTCATTTAAAAGTAAAGCGTTCATTCTTATTTTCTGATACGATTCCCTTTTAGCTTTAATTTATGCAAATCACGTATTCTTAAAATCTACAAAATCAGCTTTTTCCCACTCTCCAGACTTGTAGGAATGATACCTACCAGACTTTAGGTCTGTACTTAGATTCCCTCAAAATCCCTCCATTCACCCCACATGTTCAATGACGTACATAGTGAAATTTCCCTATTATATAACGAAAAACACAGCGAAAAACCTCTTTCTTGCTCATACACTCCTCTCTGATGATCCTCTGAGATTTTTATGGTGTTCGACTAAAGTCTGCTACAAGCAAATAAAAGTTTATTTCGGCCATGTATTGAATGTTTCATTAATGTTGAACTCCCATTTTATATCATTCCTGATATATATACCTAAATCTTTTTTTACATGGTAGATACGTTCCTCAGAAAATCTGTACCAAAACAATTTGTGTAGAAAATACATGCGAAGTATGGTAAATTTGGAGATATGCTCCACAACTTTAAAAAATTGTGTAAGATGAAAAAGCTCTAAATATTTTCCAAAAAACCCGTGCAAAAATATTGATAATGAAATCCATATCACATATTTTTAAAACAAAATAATGCATTTTTATTACAAAAAATTAAAATTAGTGTTCAGTGAAAATTCAATATATTGGTACATTCAACATATAAAAATTCAAACTGAAATAGGGAAAGAAACTATAAACTAACAATTATACATCGCTACTAGATAACAAGCATGCACGTTTATTATAAAAATACAGGATCAAAAATGCTATCATCAGAAATTGTGTCAGATATGTCTAGCACAACTGTCGGCATTGATCCAAATGAAGAATTTCTTCCTTTATTAACGGCTTCGGCTGGGTTTTTTTTTTGTTGTTGTTGTTATAAAGCATGTTATTAGCGGGTTGTTTTTTTTTTTTTTTTTCGTCTGAAGTTTCTTCTATAGTTCTTTGATATCCTGCTACACAAAACTTAAGATTACATTGAAATTTTAATGCACGCTCTATATCAGAATCATGAGTAAGAAAATGCTATTCCGTACTTGTAGCAAATTTCAAACCCTCGAAAATTAATTCAGCTGTTAATAGCTGAATTTTATCTTCGATGTCGTCATTATCGCCAATTTTTATTGTCATACACTATTATAAATTCGATCAGATTGTTCTCATGTAAAGGGTATTCTAGCATCAATTCTTACATGTCAGCTTTTGCATGTTGTTAAAAAGTCACCGGTTGCATTTGATAGATATAATTTCAGAGTACAGAGCTGAATTGTGAACCACGAAACTTCGACTTTTGGTGCATGCTGAAAAAAAGTTTTTTCAACAACCATTTAAGGCCGATTGGCCCATCTGTTTGATGATAATAGAAGTTCATGTGTAATACAATCCATAATCATAAGTTGTCTCCATGCTTTGCCCAACAGTCAAATTTCTTTCTTCCACTGAGTCTAAAATATATTTAAACGTTTGCTTTATGTAGTACCTTTTAAATGCTGCTATATACCCTGTTTCTAGTGGCTGAATCAAAGAAGTCGTATAAGGTGGTAAAAACAGCATTTGAATATTTGGAAAAAAATTTGGGGGAAACGATTCGTGTTAGAACAAAAAATTCGTGTAAAAAAGTATTTTTAACAGGGTGAGAAAAAACTGTTGAATTTCCACAAAATGACTTACGCGCTACTAAGTTAAAAGGCATTGCTTTCCTTGAAAGACAGTCATGATGCGAACCTCTATATCTTCGAGACGGGATCTGTGACTGATAAAGATACAAATATGAAGATCTTTACAGTCATTTTCGTTTGTTTCGAGGTGCTGGTGGTTCAGACTTTATATTTATAGATGGTTATACGCCTTGTTCTGATGCGGGCTTAACTACAATTTTCTTAAAACGACAAAGTCCAACACATGCTGTGACTTCCTCACTCACTTAATCTGAATCCTGTCGAGAAAGTATGGGACATTCTTGGGAGACAACTTGCAGCCATTCTCGGGAGACAACTTCAAAATTGCTCTACGTAATGTTCGGAATTATTTGAAATCACAATTCGTCCTCTATGTCGTAACTATGTTAGTATTAAAAGTAATTGCGCAGTCTGCTTCATTGTCAGTGACAAGCGTATGCTTTATACTCCAGCATCACCTTTTAATATCATTCGTCTTTTCACTAACATTTTAATTCCTCTTATGTGCAGTTTTTTTACATTGGATAGTAAAAATGATTATTATCATGCTTTCGCATAATTATCTTATTTTGTAACCGTTTTGCACTCGCATATACATGTTTTCCACCCTTTAGACTTAGATTTCTTTCGTTACTCACATAATTACTAATTATGCTTAACCTTTGGACTACAGTGTGCATCTAAATTTATTAATTTTTTATTTTTCAAATTTACAACTTAATCTTTAAAAACTTTACTGATTTCCTTTGAAACAATTCGTACTTTTACATATAACCTCGATACGTCGAAATTGTTTAAATTGTATCAAAAGTAACACAAATATAACCTCGACAAATTTTCAGAATAAAAATTTATTATATACGCATTAATTTCACCTAACATAAACTTTCCTAGAAAAGATTCTTGTTATAAATAATCCTCAAAAACATGAGGACATTTTATAAAATATTTCATTAACTAGTTAAATAATTATGATGGAAAAACACATGTAAGAAGCATATTTTCCCTATTTTGATAAACGACTTCTAAAACCTTTCGGACACAAAAGAAATAATATTTATACAGAGTAATATAATAATTGTTCATCAATTATCCTCAAGACGTAAAAATTACAAAAGCGTATAAAAATAAAGTGCATCAAATTTAAAAGAAAAATTCACCAAACAGGTGTTGTCTGGATAAATCTTTTTAAATTTCCTCTTCCAGTAGTTTTCTTACACTTTCAAACATTAATACATTTCAAATTAAAAGAGAAATTTTGACACGTGGGAGCTTCTTTACCTGACAAATTATGAATAATAAATGTCATGTGATGTACTTAACTCACTGATACTCTGATAGTAAAATATCTTCTAAACTTGATCAAATAATTGCTTATGCATTTTAAATTACTAATTTGTTTACTTCTTAAAGTGCTTGGAAAATTTCTAGATTTAAATTAGATTTCTAAATTATATTTTGGATTTTGACATATTTAAAAATTCACTTTGCGTTTTGAAACATCTGGAACATATATGTTTTCCTAATTATTATGTTCTTCAATTATGATTTACATTAAACGATCTCTAACCATTTAACTTATTTTATAACAAATTAAATAATGAAATATTATATGAGACAGAGATTATTCATTAAACTATACAATGTCTTATATAAAATTTATTTGATTTCATTAATAATAATAGAGTTAAATTCACTTTAAATGAGTTTAAGTCTCAAATTTTGTGCGTGGAATAAATAAATTAATTTAGTGAATGATATATCTGCTTAGGCATCATGTTCTGTACTTTAAGATTCAATATGACTGAAACATATCAGCAATAATTACATGGCGTCTATTGGATGTCGTTAATTGGATTGGAAAGCAATATTAAATTGCATTTTTACAATTACTGCAGACGTTGTAATAGATGTTAGATTGGTAGCACAGCCACTAACTTCATTTGAAAGATAAAGATGTAATATCTCGAGACTACCAAAAGATTTTGAATTAAATATTAGGATTGAGGCGAGATCAATCGAACTTTCAAAATACTCGCGTAATGTAATGAGGAACTTTTGAAAGTGGTGTAAAGAGTTATTCTTTATTAATCCATACAATTTCAAATCGTACTTCTCTTAATACGGACATTAATTAAGAAAATTGTCATTGAATTAAATCATTCGATTTTGATTAACTGTTCAAAATTCTTCTAAAGAATGAGAAGGTGGTACCAGACACTTCTGGTTTCGGGAATGAAGATGTTTCTCAAACTTTATATCATAGGGAAAATGAGATAAAACTGTGAGGTATGTCTAGAAGTGGCCACATGATGTTGATTCAGGTTAACATATTTTAACAGAGGAGAAGATCGTAAAACTGCCACTGGAGGAAAAATCTCTAAAATGGAATGAACACGACAGCCCGAAGTTGACATTTAGTGGAATCAAAGGCAAATATATTTGTGATAAAATACGTTGAAGACAACAACAGTGCAACAATATGTAGTTACTGCAAATATTTAAGGTACCCGGGTTAATCAGATTTTCAAGAAATCATTGCTAAAGGAAAACAATAAAATATCAATCGTTTTGTGGTGAACATGTTTGAACATTTTGCAAACTTATCGCCTTTTCGTGATATAGAAGGTTAAAATGTAACTTATTTTTTCTTGTAAAAGATATATGTATTATACGAGTGTTCTGCGTGCACACATGTGTGTTGCTTATTATTCTAGTGATGTCATTAGTTTAAGCAGAAGTGAAAAGAAAAAAATTTCTTAGAGGATCCAAATACTGTTCAGCAATCATCCAAACCTGAATTCTCCCTTGGTCTTGTCCGGATTTCATCCTCTTTGTCTATGGTTGAGACCTGCCAAATTCCACCGGAATGCTTAAGAAGACATCTGCTGATCATCTCTATAAGTTGATTGGTCAGTTGCGTCTTCACAGCTCTAATAACGAGACATCTTAGTAACTGTTTGCTGGATACTCGAATCCTTCTCACATAGATGTCTACGAGGAATGTAGACAGTTGCTCTTTGTACTTTTCGATCTAATTTTTGTATATGATCTGTATAATTTCTATTATTACTTAGCTAATAATATTGTTAATAATTAGACATGTTCCTTTTTTGAGTTTATTCTGTATACATGGACAGGTGCTTAATTTTTACCTATATACACTCAATAATCTGTTTCTGGTTTAATGTGATAAATAAATAGTATTGTTTAAATAATAAATGGTCCTGTAGTACTTGCAGCTACTAATCTAAATTCTTCGAAGGGAGTTGTACATTTATGAATCATATAACCTGTCATGTCATTTTAAATTTTTTATCCTGCAAGTAAAATACATAAACTGCAACACCATGAAGATTCGACCACATAAATATACAAATATTGGGGAATACTCAGCTGAGCAAGTTATGCAAATGGTCTGAAATGCAGGTTGGTGTCATGGTTAAAGCGCGAAATAAAAGGGAAGGAAATGGCGAACAAACCAACAAACTACTCTCTTTAGCTTAAAGAAACCAGAAATTCACGTTCTATGTTTCAGAAGACACGTGTAGGGTAAAAAATGCTTTAACAACAGCACCAAAGGTATTTATGCAATTCGGGTGACTTAACAAGAAGTCAAATTCCTGGCTTACGTATAGGTAGTTGGTCTAACTAACATATCGCTGCTTAAACTCTTCCAGGTGTATTCCACTGGGTAATGAATTTGAACCATAGAGGTCAAAGAACGAAATATGAATTGTAATGAAAAGCCATGTACATCTAAACATACTGTAGCGAACGTCACTTTAAAACCAATTGATTTCGTCAGGGACGAAGTCATCCAATGAGACTCAGAGGCTGAGATGCACGCGCACCTAGAAGAGAGAGAGACGGAACGAAGGAAGACAGAAACGAAGATGGAGGGTGTGTATCATGGAGCTTGTTTAGCGGTTAAATAAAATTGAATGGTTATCTCTAGCCTGACTGTGTTCGTTCGTAATACGTTACAGTCTAATAGTACTACGGATTCTGAAGATTCCACCCCATAATCGATCTTTTTGGACATTCTGTGAAAAATGCAGGGAACGTTTTAGGGACTTAAATAATTTAGAGAACAAAATCAAGACGATTGGATGAAAACGACTAGCATACTAACTACTCTTTTCGAATAAAACCATTGATTCCAACCCACCAATGAGAAAAATTATGATTATATTATGTCCAACTTTTTTGGACAACCATGGGGCACAATATTGTGTTCAGCGACGAATGTCTGTTCTGTTTCTCCGATGAGAGTAAATGGGTAAAAGTCTGGAGTTGTGGGGAAGTAGAGCCAGTCTTAGCTCTACAGTCAATTCCAAAGCCATTTATCAATACAGCATAATGGTTTTGGGTGACCCTAGACACAGTAGCAGCACAGTCTTGGTCATCAGAGGCACATTGACGGTACAATGTCGATGAGGTTCTGCAGAGATAGTGCTATCTTACATTCAGTAGCTAAAAATTGTATTTTACAGAAAAACATCAATCGACTGTACACTAAATTCATAGACAGCAATCCTTCAAGCATGTCCAGTTGCTTAGTTAGCCATCAATGTTTCCTGATTTCTCACCGATCGATCATTCCTGGGACTTGGCAGTCATTTGCTTGTTTTGTACCAGACTCAATTGGAATATGAAGTAAGGCTGATAGTTGAAAACAGGTAGGTTTCCACTCCTCCGAACTCTTTCGGCACTTTAATTGAATTTATGTGTTGTAGAGTTTCTATTCGTACTTCCGTGAGAAGTGGTCTTACCTCCTATTGATCCTCTTGGATTTTCATCACTGTATTAAAATTATCCTGTTGTACATAAAACTAATTATTTGCATATTTATTCTCTGAATGTGTAACAATTTTCGTCTCATTCTATAAGTACCCTCTGCATAACACAGGAGTTATGTTCCAAAAAAGTGCCATATGATGCAAATCCGAATTATATGAAATAAAAATCTAGTACAAAAAAGGATATTAGGTTTCAGAAATTAAAAAGAAAACTATAATAATATAATTTCCATAATTTAGATAAATATCTTTATTTAATTTTTTTAAAGATGTAATACATATTAATATGAATTAAACAACATTTTCTTCATCATCTCTCAGCACTGTTAACCTAAAGCGTTATCTTTTTGGCAAGGTATCCTCATCTTCTGAGCAGTTTTCTACATTATCTTCAGATCCCTACCATACCTTTGGCAAAAAAAATCTGTTATATTAGATTGTTCATTTTTAGTTTAAATACCTTTATAAATTTCCTTATATGATGCTAAGCACTTGTGAAGTTCTTTAATTTTTGTTTTCTTTTTTATATGAAGGACCTTCATTTAAGAAATATGACTCTAATTGTTCGACTAAGACTACACCTTTCTTTAGGCTTTGTAGAGTTTAGGACGCAGAGTTTCTTTTGCGTCCCGTAAACGTTTTAACTTCCCTTATCCTATCATCCTCTAAGTTACCATTTCTGATATCATTTATTCTCAACCTGTTTCATCAATTTCTTCTTGCACTATTTATTCTAGGATATCTTGTGCAGTAATATGCTCTGAGCCTTCCACTCTTAGAGACTTAAAAACTTCTACTACTGAGCTCATTTCGTTTTCAGCTCTATTGATCAAACTTTCACTTTCAATTGAATCCAGGCATGTACTTTTACAACTATCATTTAATGTAGACGTTTTAATTTACTTATGGATGGGTTTATTATATGAATGAATGTTAGAATGAATCCGTACTATAAAAGCTTCGTGTACTATGGAAATTTTCTCAATTCGCGAAGCGTATTAGAGGGAATCCGTGCTATAAAAGTGACATGTTTAAGGGAGCTGCCTGTCCTTACTATTTGATGGCTTTTCATTTTCTATGTTAGTCAATGTATATTCTACATATATTAAAATTTTCTGGAAGAGAGATTCTGTTAAAATATATCATATCGGTGGTTAGAATATTAAGACTTGATCTAGCTTTCTCTTATGTAGCAAAATGAAACACGAATAGATGCAATGTTTGTATAAATGATGGTAGACGAATAGATAGGTACACAAAACCTAAAACCAACTTTTTTATTTTATCTAGCATAATTGAAGCTTAAAATCAATGTTATTTCAATGGAATAATATTTATTAACTTCTTATGTTGCATTTTCATTGAGTAGTTTTTTGGGTAAGTTACGTACATGCACTTGTTTTGAGAACATTTGTATTAGATCTTATCATCTGACATTTAATAAAGAACGAGTATCTGGGGAAGTTGAACCGGTATCCGAAAAAAAGATTTCTACCAATTTTGCACTCCAAGTTTCTATAGATAATTTGATTTACCTCCTCTATAAAATACCCGAAAAAGAACTAGATTATTTTTCTTTCTTGTTTTTTTTAAGAAAAAGAAGAAATACAAAGCTTTCCGGAAAGGTAAGGCATAAAAAATCACCGTATAAACATTTTTTTTCTCGTATAAAAGCGCTGCTAGCGTGTAAGATTTGGTTCTCTTTTTCAAGAAGATCTAGATGTATTGAATGTTTACTTTCCTTACGTTTATTTTACGTTATCGGAATAAGAGAAAATATAAATACTTTTGACGATTCGATGCATATTTTTATTTGTGCAACTTCAAAATAAATAGTCGTGTTTCCCTCTATGCATTTATCTTCAAACAAATATTCCATTCCATGTTATCCTAAAAATGTAAAGTATTTACTCTTATATGTGTACGAACTTAAATAATAAATCGAACATACTTCTTTCAGAATAATACCATAAGATCGATGTATGCTTTTTTTTTCCTTTTTATAGATTCTTGTTAATCAAACTGAATGATGACAGGAACACTTTAAAAAAATCCACACACTTGAATAAATTTGTTATTTTTAATAGTAATCTCCTGAAATAGATATATCTATGTCTTACCATAAGTGGTACAATTGATAATTTAATTTAATTCCGAAATAGCTGTCACATTTATAACTGAATGGAAAAGAAAACTGTTGAATTCTAAAAAGACTTTCTGTGCGTTAGCTTTATAGATATTGTAATAAGAATATTAGTAATAAATAACTCTGTTTGAAGGATTAACACAAAGTTTATAAAATGAATTTAATCTCACTTTATTGTTTATTCAATAGTTGTTTTATTCATAACATTCAAAACATGCAAACATCTTCAGGACTTAAACACGGCCAACTTTTGGTTGCGAGAAGATTGAAAGTGAAAGTAAGTGATCCTCCTTTGCAAATCAGAGTATTAAATTTAGAGCAGTCGATAAAATATAAATGACGATAATAATTCTCTGTTCAGGTATTAAAATTAAAGCAAACATTTCATAATTAAATTAAATATTTACTAAGATAAATGAAATTTTTGCTGCTGTAAAATAAAAAAAAATAATAAAAAAAAATCTTTATATAATAATCTAGTTTCAACAGAACTAATCAGTTCATAATTATAATATACGTTTAAGCACTATTACACGTGTAAGGCACTAGATTATATTTGATGCAATATTGGAACTATAGTTCAGATCTTCGACAACTACCTTTTAAGCTGAATATTTATATTTTAAGGTTCTAAAAAAGGCAAATAATTACACAGTCTGTCGATCACAACGCAAAATAATAACATTAACTAGCATTTCGAATATTAAATGTATTTTGCAGTTTTAGTTTTTTTTAAAAAAAATTATTCCTTCCATTTCATTTTTGTTTAATTTGAATAACATCAGCGATAAATTTTTATTAAAAAAAAGTCCTTTTTCTCTAATTTTTCACTTGTCATACTTTAGAATAGAAATAACCAGGGGTGTACACATAAGCAGCATATTTTGTCCTCGTTAATTCATTAAAATTAAAAGAAAATAGTTAACAATTGAATTTTAAAATTTCAAAATTTTTTGAAAGAGAAGTCGTTGTACCCCTAAGCTTTCTTGTCACACCTCCCATGTTGGTCATTAAAAAGTGATTTTTGTTTTTATTCCATTAATTGCTTTTCCATTAGTTAGTTTTTTTATTAGTGGAAAGCCAGGCTATGAAGCACATGTGTTATCTTAAATGAGATTCGTTTATGTCATGCCTTTTGTTGATTTTAAAAAGAAAACTGTCAATAATTTGTATTTATATGAAGAGCATTATGAATATGAGAAAATTTGCTAGTTTTTTAAATAAAAGGAAAGTTTCTCTTGTAAAAAACGAAACCACACTTGATAAATCTAATACGAAAAGATTATAGGTCGAATTACAAAATGCCGTAGATGTATTTAAATTAAAAAAGAAAATAGCATAATATTTTAATACATTCAATTTATATTTTCTCTGAATGGCTGAAACAACTTTTTCTCTTATGCAGAATTATGTAACATTTTACCACGATATGCGTCGTTAAAAACCATCATCAGTTTTTACTGCGGGTACAAAACAATTTTTATTACACTAAAATGAGATCAGCAACATATATATAACTGGGGAATCATAATAATAATATTATGAGTTGGAATGCGATGCAGTATCGTGACATTTTAATTATAACAACGAAACAATCGATATAACTGGATTAAATTTATTCTGCATATAAATTTATCCCTTTGCACATATTGTTGGAAATTAGAGCTTTTAATTGTACTTCGTTTGGCTTCAGGAAGTCGTAAACTGAAGTAAACCGCAGTATGGAGAAAGTGTTTAATCTGCTGAGTTCTGAGAAGGTGGCTTTCTAAAGATCAAGAACATTAGGAGAAATGTATAACTCTATATGGTGACTATATTGAGAAGTCTTATAAATAATAAATAAAAATTAAGTTTCGACCTATATTACTTTTACTCAAAATTAAAACTTTATGCAACTCCATAGTAAAATTAAAACTTTATGATACCTTAGGATAGTAATTAAATTTTACAAAACTTAGGGTAAGTTCAGATTGCAACTTCTTTAAACCGAAAAAAAAATAACATGAATAGCTTTAGTTTACAATAATATGCACATACAGATAAATTAATATGCAGTATAAAGGTTATCCAAGTATCTCTGTTATTTCCGGTTGAGACAATACGACACTCCTTCGTAAGTAACTTACATTTAAAAAAAAGATCTGTGTGAGATTGAATATTCGTGCTTTATTACTTCATCTGTAAAATAGAAAATCTAAAATATGCATTTCTATTTGATGAGTTAGGTAGTGCTATTCACGTATAGTGTAATATTACTAAAACTTGGTAAATTATTTACATATTTAAAGGGTACCATGTAAGAAGGAATAAAAGCATCCAATTTCTTCTGAAAGTTACTATCAACTTTATAAAAGAAACTTTTCGTCTGGTTCGTGAATAGAATTTCCACATAATAAAAGCAAATATTCTTTGTTATTTCGTCTTTTGTACTTCTGATTATCGTCGCTCACAAACTTATATTTCATTTTGGTTGTAGACTGTTTATAACTACCATGGAGACAGACAGAATTTATAAAGAATTAATAAATAAATAATTTTTATCATACTGAATGCAGTAAACTTCGATAATCAATAAAAATAAAGGAGTAAAGCAAGTTGATATGATTTTCGAATGTTACGAATAAATTATTTTATATGGATGTCTTAATGTTCTTTAAATCATATTATAGCAGTCATTCATATACAAAATTGATGATATTTTATTACCCATTAAATGTTTTTTTTTATAATTAATGAGTTAATTATTTAAGATTTAACATTTTCTGGAGTAAGTGAATATTTTGCTAATATTCCTAAAGCCTGTTTTTATTTCTTTGGAATTAAATTGCATTCAAACAAAATTTTTATGAAATACGCGTGGTGAATAAACAAATATAAATTCTAATTTCAGAAAAGGTAAAGTGAATAAAAACGTTATGCAATTTATGACGTCTTGAAAAAGTAGACTAAAATTTTAGTGAAAAAAAAATCATGTTTGTCGAAAAATCGAATGTATGTCGTCTTTGAAGTCTAATTTCTAAATTAAATAGTTATATAGAAATTAATTTGTTCTCGTTTCTACATAATGAATGTAAAAGTTAACATAGAACTGAGATTTCGAAAATAGGATTTAATAAAATTTATATAAATACAAATGAGGAATATTTTCTTCTTCTATTTCAGAAAAATAGAGATAGTTAAACTTAAATTATTAAATTATTTCAGAAAATGTTTTGCAATATATTTGTTTGTTACCATCTAAAAGAGAAAATACGAATTTGTGTATCTTTAGATTGATTATAATAATTCTACAAAATATTTACTTTAAATGTTCTAACAGCCTTCTAAACAATATGAAATAAAATGTTAGTGAATACAATTAGTTTCACGTTTTTAGATATTTTCAAATATCTCCAGTAATGCTGTATAGAGTCACTTAATTATAATTTTAAGCAGAACTAATATTTTAAATATAATTGTCTGATTTCATAAAATAATAATTTGTTCATTTTAAAGAAACGTTATTTTAAAAGAAAAGCTCCGTTAAAAGAATATATGCATAAATTCTGTAAGAAAATTTCTATAAAATAATGGTATATATTTTATTTTAAAAAAAGATTTTTTTTTTTTTTTGAAAAAGGTTGAAAAAATGTTTTTTCTTATTATGCTACTGAAAATTGCATTTTCTAGTTAACTTAATTCACAATGTTTCCTGAAAAAATGTTAATAATTTAGTTGATAATTACAGTAGCATCTTTATTAAGGACACCTCTATTTTAATAGACAATTCTGTTAATTCCGGTCCTTAATTAGAGATACTATTTTATTTATATTTTTGTTCATTTATATGAAAGGGACAATTTAATTTTGGGATAAATCTTGGAATTTACTTCAGAAAACAGTTCTGAAAATTTTCAACAAAACATTTGACATATCTACACATGTAAGAGTTATATAAAATAACTGGTGCATTATTAGAATAAGCCTTAACATTTTAAGATTAAACTATATTAAATACTTATTATCCGAACATAACATGATATTCTTTGAAGCAGATTTTAACCGTCATTCACATACCTAAAGTAATAGCCATGATACGGCCTTTAAAATTCCAACGTTAATAAAAGAATGCTGAATCTTTTTTTTTTTAATTTTATTACAAATTTTTATTCGTCAATTCCTATAATTACCAGTGTTGGAAACTGGAATTTAAACATAAATTCAACAAGTTATTAACTAATAAATTTAAATAAAGTTATAATGAGGTTTTTTTTATTGATTGGCGTCTAATATAAACATTGAACTCAAATTTAGCTTTCTTCTATTTTATATCGTAATATTTAATGAGATTTAAAGCCATTGAGATTTTATAAGCAATTAGTGAAAAATAGTCAGTAGAATCTAAAAAAAAATTCCTTCCATCTAAGAATGATCAAAATTTATTAAAAATGTAGGGTGGTTATTACATAGTATCTTAAACAAAAATTATGACTGGAATTTCCAACTATTTAAATTGCTGGTAAACTGGATTCGACTCAGAAATACTCTTAGATCACTTTCCCTTTCTTGCTCTAATATCGAGTGCTCCAAGCACTCGCAACTTCTTCCAATAGGTAATCATGTTTAACACATCAATCAATAACTCCCGAGACTAACCCAGAGATGGCGCTCGTAGTAAACCAGTAACCAGGTCTTTCTAGAGTACTAACCTTTGCTTGAAACGTGTCAAAATTTTAAGTCGATCGGACCAGAAACAGCTGAGTTATCGAGGTTGAAGTAAAGTCGTTTTGTAGTTTGTTTAAAAAATGGAAAAAACCGAGTTTCGTGTTCTGATAAAACATTGTTTTTTAATGGGTAAAAACACCGTGCAAGCGAAACAATGGATTGAAAAATGTTACCCGGACTCTTGTCCATCAAAAGCAACGATTTGTCGGTGGTTTGCCGAGTTTAAACGTGGTCGTACCGACACAAATGACGCGGAACGCTCGGGTAGACCTGTGGAAGCCGTTACACCGGAAAATGTGAGTGAAGTGACAAAAATTATAATGAAAGATCGTAAAGTGAAGCTCCGTGAGATTGCTGAGATGACACAGATATCATATGGAAGTGTATTTACTGAAAAAGGTTTTTTGAAGTGAAGTGAAAAAGGTTTTTTCCAAGTGGGTGCCGCGATTGCTTTCGATAGAACAAAAACAGCAACGAGTCGATGATTCAGAAAGCTGTTTATCGCTATTTACTCGCAACAAAAAAGATTTCTTGCGAAAAGAAAAAAAAAATTTTGAAAAAAAAAAAATAAATAAAGATTTGGAAAAGCGTTGGAACGATTGTATCACCCTAAAAGGTGATTAACAAAAGGTGTTATGTTGATGAATAAAAAAAAAATTTGCAAAAAAAATGTTGTTTTCAATGTTAGACTCGGGAGTTATTGATTGATGTGTTATACCTCCAGTCTCTGTGTTTCCCATATTCTAATTCTCTATACTTCTTATATAGTGAACGTACTTCACAAGATCACGGTTCATTTACAAAGTGACGTTCCTCCTTCGACTTTTTGCTCAATTCGAGTTTCCCCATTAGTTCTGAAAACTCGCTTCCGTCTATTCTTAATTCTTTCCATTTTGAACAGAATTAGTGGTCATAGTACCCTAGGGGACATGGTCTCGAACTCGTTGCCGGCATTGTTTTCGAAGAGTCGAGAGATCGAGGCCTGATACCACCAGAGACCTGTCGTGTAGAGGGGTAAGAGGGGCTAATGCACGTTAAATCAGTCGAGGCTCCAAGTTCTCCCGTTGTGTGGAAATTAAGAGAAGAAAGTGTCAGCTCAGTTGTCGACCTCGTCACTTAACCGATGTTCAGAGTTTCTAAATCATCTCCAGTAACCCTTTTGCTGCTTCTAAGTGCGACCTAAGAAACAAGTAAGAAAAAGGTCAAAAATAGAATTAAGTTTTGAAAGGATAATTTTTGTTTTAAATAATACTCTTTTTCCGTACAACATTTTTACAGTTAGAAGGCGATACGTATTTTCCTGTTTTTATGTTAATGATTTACCAAGATAAATTATGTTATCTTTCTATATTTAACAGTGCTTCTAATCTGCAGAGAGAGTAACAAATGTTCAAGGTCTCATGATATTGAATGAACTGACTACAGCTTTCTGAAATAAACTTTTTAAATAATGCAATGTCTTAAACTACATGATATCTCTCCTCATACTTAGACCAGAAGTTGGTAAGCTATGACACTCTATTCCTATTGGATTGAACTTTCCAATATCTTTGCCTTAATTTCTCCCCATGTCAGGAAACTAGGATATTAACCCATTAGCTTTCCCAGCTAACTGCACATTTTAAGTCCATTATTACGTTGCCGGCTGTGAGACGGTCTAAAGAGCAGCAGCTTCTAAGTGATTCCTTCTTTCCGAAAACAGATAGCGACGAGTTATAAATCATTTTAAACCTTAGAAATTATTCTGTTGAAATGCGTATAACATATTCGATTCATCTATACAAATCATAAATTAGAAGCAATTATTGTTGGTGTTTTCTCCAACTATACAGTAGTAAAAATGGCGTATAGTAAGAAATATACCTCTAAGGAGGAAATCAGATACTTTTCTTTCTAATTTTCTTAAAATTGAATAGTAAAAATAGAGTTTACTGTGGGGAAAATATCATGAAGCCAAAGAATTAATTTTGGAACTCGACGGAATAAATAAATTGTAATGATATTTTTCTAACAACATATTCTAGGGTGATAGAAATTGTCATATAGTGATAAAATTTAATCCAGAGAAAATGCTCAATTAATTTTTAAACATATAAATATATCAAATAACTTTATTAAATGAATTTGAAAAGAAAACTATTTTTCCCGCTTTATAGAAAAGTTTTATTGTGTTTGATTATTATAATGAAAATTATGATAAGCGTGATGAATCATAATTTTTCATGAAAATAGATTAGCGAGATACGAGTATTTCCCAAGTGATAAGGCAGAAAGTTCCAATAAAAGAAGTTCATTAACTTTAATGCTCGAAATGTGTTTAGTCTTTTACATTTAAGCCTTTTGGGAATTCACATAATTTAAAGATAAAGTTCTCTCAAAGATTTATTTCAATTTATAACAATTTATCCATAATGTAATTCTTTTGGTAAGATTGATCGGATTTCTTCATTTTAAATTATTTTCCTCTTAGTTTTAAGTAAGATCTCGACTGGACATTATTCCCTACATGTTGCACTTGCTTGTGTTCATTTTAATTCTTGCTCTTTTATTTTTAAATAAAAATTCGCCTATAAGTATTATTCTATAGCGTTGATTTTTATATGCCTCTTTATTTCCCCTGGGGTTTTATTTTGCATTGCACTTTATGGTCCGGTCCTTGGCATTAACCACTTAACGCACTAAACAAAGTTAACTCGGGTTTTAGAAAACGGCAATTTTCCAAGATCTAAATTTAATACTTGAGGTAATTAGTTTTGGTTTAATTGAATTGTATTAATCTGAATTTTTCCTAAAGGTTTGTAAATGTTACTTTATGTATAAAAATGAAATAAAAAAATTGAAGGAACAAATTATCGCTTTTTCATTTTTGATTGGTACTTTAAGGCAGTGGCTCCCAATCTTGATCGGCAACACGGTAACCTAATGGTCCTGATCATGTACTCGTTACCTGTGCTGCTTGCGTCAAGTTGGAAGTTCAAGCCCTGATTCCCCTAAAGACCAATCGTGTCGGGTTGCTGATTCACGTTACATCTTTCGACTTCCCAAGTCCTTCGATTGGGGGAGTGGAAGATTGAAGAGGGTGGTTCCAGCTCAGGTGTCACCCTCTAGGTTGAAAATTAAGAGGTCCTTCGCCAGAAGCCCTCGTGCTACTTCTAAGTTCTGCGTTAATAAAACAATTAATCATCAATTAATCATTCCCAATTTTTATCAATCATGTTCCTCAGCTGATCCGGTTACTTTCCACGTAACCCGACCATGAAACTTCCGGGCCCAGTCACAATGTGTTCCCCTGTGACAGGTTCCAAATGTTCTTCAAAAAATAAATATGTTGAAATAAATTAAATTATCTATTTTTTGATTATAAGGTGTTTGTGTGTGTGTGTGTTTTCAACAAACAAATTAACCATATAAAATGACAATCTAATTGAAACATATGCATTTACTTTTTAAAATTCTTTTTAATATTTTAAAATTATTCTGTACTTTTTTTAGATGTGGGACCAGAATACCCCTTATTTTTCGTTTACCTTCCAGTTGCCCCTCACGTACCCCTTAGAATACGTGCACCCCGACTGAGGACCACTGCATTAAAGGGTTAGTTACATTTTAAATATGTATATAACGTGTATAATTTCTATTCTATTGCTATATCTGAATTACTTTTATTCTGTTACTATATTTGAATTACTTTTAATTTTATAGCTATGAAGATATATTAGTTCTTTTAGAATATATAAGAGTAAAGTTAGATTTCAGTAATACATACTTTTATCAAATCAAATGAACCTGTGTAACATGATATCTCTTTTGATTATCGTCAGTCCGGAAGTCTTGTTATGAGTTTCATCTTGATTTCGATAACAACTGCCGCTTTAATTGATGGCACCTGCTGTGCTTTTGCTTATAACGTAATTCTGTTACGTTTTCCTCTTCAACTAACACTTGGGATCTTTGTAGTTTGAATAATTTAAGGTGAAAGTCTCTCCTAATAGATGAAATGCGACTTATATTGGTTTAGTTAGAGAGATGATAGTAAAGATACGAGAAATGAGCTGAAGTGATCTTTATATATATATATAGAGAGAGAGAGAGAGAGACAGACAGACAGACAGACAGACAGACAGACAGACAGACAGACAGACAGAGAGACAGACAGACAGACAGAGAGAGAGACAGACAGATAGACAGATAGATAGATAGATAGATAGATAGATAGATAGATAGATAGATAGATAGATAGATAGATAGATAGATAGATAGATAGATAGATAGATAGATAGATAGACAGAGAGAGAGAGAGAGAGAGAGATGATCAGTATCACACCTTTGGGGAGTAAAGAGTTTTCAGAGCTACAAATGGTCAAGGACTCGAGCCTGATTGGTTACATCAGATAGGCAAACCCCAATGGATA
>BMAW01054436.1:0-59000 GCA_019974015.1 Nephila pilipes
CGTTGTGGATAATTTGAGTTGATTTTCTAATTTTAATCGCTCTAGCTCAATTTCGTGTTGATTTGGACGTCTTTTCTCTTCTATAGCAATGTTTTCTAGACACGACTTTCCTTCCAAAGCTAAAGCTTCAAGGCGCAACTTTTCTTCAAATTCTTGTTTGCTTTGTGCTTCGATAAGTATTTCAAGGCACAACTTTTCTTCCATTTCTTCTTTCGTTTTTTGGTGTTCTATTACACTCGTAAACAAATTTTTTGTGAACTCCACATCATATTCAATATCTTTAATGATTAAGTCCCTTAGTTTCTTAACTGTCATTGAAGAATCTGGCTTTAGATTTAATTCTTCCGCTAGGATAAATATATTTTCCCGGCGTCCCTTAGCGAGGTACGACATTTTGAAATTAATATAAGAATAGTTAAATAGAATCAATTAATTTGAAAATTTACACTGTAATCGTTTTTACGTAATAACAGCAAAAAGTTATTTTAAAATGAAACACGCTTATTATGGTTAATCTCGTTTAATAAATTTGCTTAAATAGATATATGTATCAAAAATATGCATTGAACACAATAATTAAATGCAAGGATATTTGGAATAAATTGCGAAAATGATATGAATATATGAAATTTCTTTCAGTCTATTGTAATATAATTTGTTAAAGTATACCTTTTTTTTAAAAAAAAAAGAATTAATTATCATATCAATCTGAAATACCTTAGTTAAAATTTTCTACGGAACTAAAACTAAACATTGTGAAAGAATATAAAGTAATTCATTGAGAACCAAAAAAATATTGAGACATACAGTGAAATAATCAGAGGATAAAAACAGTATCATCTATTTTGAAAATACACTTTCAATTTGTTTAATTTAAAATTCAAGAGTCTCCCAAACCTATTTTTTTTCTTTCAAAGTAATAAGATATCATTCATTGAGAGAGTGAAAGAAACAGTGGACATTTGTTTAGTCAAATACAGAAACATGTCCTGGAATCTTGCGATGAAATGTTCACCTTAATTTTTTTTAGCAATGTTCTTTCAGGAATCGATGTCCTGTTTTTAGCTGGTAGATTAAAAAACAATTTAGATGATAACGAATACAAAGGCACATTGTCGTCGAAGAAAAACTGCAGGTTCTACTTGTAGGTGGAACACAATCTTCATCGCAGAAAACTAACTGTGGAAATGGATGAGGCACACAAATTTTTTTTGGGATCTGTCGTCGCTGTACATCGGCTATTCTTGCTGTAGAGGCATACGTCGTCACTGGACACTAGCGATTCTTCTTGTAGAGTTTACGTTGTCGTTGATACATTTTGTGCACATCTTGGCATCTGGAGTCGAACGCTCATAAATTTTGCTCATATCCTGGCATCTCAAATCGAACACTTATAAAGTTTGCACACATCCCAGGCCGATAGCCCATAAATTTTGTACCCATCCCATGCCAAACACTCATAAATTTTGTACATGGTGAGGATATGAGATTGTTCATCTCGAATCTATGGTAGTTTGCTATTACGCAAAGGGATGGTTGTCTAGGGGGGTAATTCCATTTCCAAATTCTGTGTTGTTTTCGTAGAAATTCAATGACGATTATTGCAGTAGTTTTACTTGATTATTAAACGGAGAAATGAAGGATGAAAATATATACACCATGAGACGACGAGTTAACCAGTTCATCGAAGCAAAATAGTTGGCTGCCTCATTTAACACATATCGTAAAGGGCGCAGGAACGCGCTCTGATGATCGGAGTTTACTTCCGACGCGGGTAGTGGGAAGGAGAAGAGAAGCGGAAAGTGGAGAAAAAGAGAGCGAAAACGAAAGGTCGCTCAGTTTTATTCTGGAATAGGTGGCACTGCATGAGCTATCACATGACGCTGATTCGTGGTGCCATCTATCGAATATTGGAGGAATTGGTTTTATAGTACATTGGAAAATAAAATTAATTCTTTAATAATTTGCTAGAAAATCCTACACACACACACACACACACACACATATATATATATATATAAATACTTCCTTAGAAAATGATATGGATATCTAGACGATTTGGAATGTTATAGCAATGCACGCTTGGAAATGGCAATTGCATGTGCGATAGACTGCGCAAAAATAAAAGGATATCGTGGAAAGTTAAAATGTGCGTCGTTAATCAATATGTCTGAACAAAGTAACAGTTATAAATATCAACTACTTCCTAGTTCAAAGGACACTGAAGCTCAATGTTCACACGCAAAGTGTGTCTGACACTGCAGCGGGAAATTTCAACATAGTTCTAAATAACACGTTTACTCGAATTTGATGTATTTAATATCAATCCTAATATAGTCTCCTCTATTTCCAGAGCCCTTATAGTTAGTCCCCGCCTATGATGGCTCTTTGAAAAGATACCTCTTCAGGTAAGCACTTGTAAAAGCTTGCAAAGACCCTAGGGTAGAAAATCATTGCATGTACAAGTATTTAACAGCTCAATCATAGTTATCTGTAGTTTCTTATATCAGATACATGGCTGCGAGCTCTGCGTTTGTGCAATTACGCATTCAACTGCTACTGACTTTGTGTATGAACTGGAACTTTGTAGCGGTAAAGATTGAAAGACACACACACTTGCAATGCCATCTGCCTCGTCTGAAATGCATTATGTTATGTGATTCGGAGGCGTCTAGTGGTATCTTATTCCTTCTATATGTTTATTTGCTGTACACATTACCCTGATTAAGACGCAGCATCAAAATATAAGGGGGAAAGGAAACATTACTTAACCATGCATTGTTTCATTTCCTATTAAATTCCCCTCTTTATACCATAAAAACGAACAAAAAATGTTCATTTTTAATGATATTAGTATAATTTTGCTTATAATTCAAATAATATATGAATATGGCCTTCTTTGTATACACGAGGCAATATAGATTTCGTCATTTGTTTGAAATAAAGAGGACGAGAGAATGCAAAGATGACTATCTGACTATCATAAAGTTCTCTAATGACAACAAGGAAGCCTTAGATTCTTGGAAAGACACAAGTCTCTTCACATCAGCAAATCGCGCGAGCATCATAGTTGCCAACTCATGTGGCCGTGGTTGTTACCCTCGAATCGTGTTCCCTAGTTGCCACGAAAGATCCGCCATGTAGCCCGACTGATGCACATTACACTAATTGGTGTCCCAAGTTCTCCCTCAGGTGTATTTTAAATGTTTGGAGAGGGAGGTACTAGCTCAGGTGTCGACGATTGACTGAGGTTCAAAATTTTTAGTCTTTAGCCCTTATGTTGCTTCTAAGTGTAACGTTATATATATAATAACTTTAGACTACATCATAATATAATTGAAATGTTTGTTGTTGTTTTTCATGTAAAACCTTTTACGTCATTAATTATATATTCCTTATGTAAAATTTTTATATATTTATATATGTCTTAATAAACTAAGCAAGTCATCTTAATCTTTTTTTTTTGAAGCTGCATTTGCAAAAACGAATGTCTATTAAGTATTCGCATCTGGAAATATCTGTAATAATATATATCTATTCCATAATTGAAAATGATAAGGTGTACATGATTTAAAAAAATAGAAAATGTGTACTTTTTCATCATAATGTACCAATCGGTGCTCTTGTTTTCGGCAGATGACGAATACTCTGGTTTGGTTTCACTGCTTTTTAAAAATGATTTCATGATTTCTTACATAATTTCCGAATTTCCCAGAAAACTAAAACAGAAGCAAAAAAAAATATTTTAAAAAAATATTATTCATTATTCAATAAGAAAGAAATCAGACAAATACCCAAATTTGGCATCTAAAATGTAAAAGTTAAAACAAAAGAAAAATATTAAATAAATCCTGCAAAAAAAATAAAAGAATAGTTTCTTTTTTTTTAAAGAGCCTTTTTTATGCATAAATCTGTTTTTTTACTGTATAATGTCAATGTGTAATTAAAATCAAACAAAAACATAAAGTCATAACGAAGCATATTCGTTAATAATTCAATATATTGTACTCAATAAAAATTAGAGAACGAGGGTGAATCAAAATAGGAGTTCAAAATCTATTTCTTTTTAGGGTTTTAAAACACTATACTATCACGAATAAAATTAAATTTCAATTATGTATGAAGTAACCTTTAACATTTCCTGTTGTATATTTCTGTTTTCTGCATGGTTGTATTTGTAATTCATTAAATCGGATTAAGTGAATTAAAATTAGAGAATGAAAATCCATTTCTTTCTTTGGTTTTAAAAATTACACCATAAGGAATAAAATTAATTTTTATTAAATCTGAAGAAATATAACTCATTCTAAGTATTGATGTCAGATCAGAGAAATAAAGAGAAAGAAATGAGTAAATAAATCATTTCAGTGAAAGAATTTGATTAAAGTATTTTTTTCCTAATTTTATATAAGTGCGCTTCTACAATCTAAGAAAATTCTCTCCGCAAATCCGTTTCATAAAAATGTTTAATTAATATTTCAGTCTAGAAGCGAAACAGAAAATAATGCGATGATATAAATGCTTATATTTATAAATATTTTCGCAGTCACAAGTAATTAACGCTAGGAAATACGCAGAGATACGTGGAAAACACCAATAAATACCGAATAAATTAAAGTTTTCTGCTTTAATAAACAATATATAGAAATTTTGAAAATAAGAATAAAATTATTCCCAAACATATTAATGATAATTATTGATATTTATTTATATTCCCTTTTTTTAACTAACTGAATAATTGTATTAAATTTTAATCATAATTATTGAATTTTCTACTCCATACAATTTTGATACAGAGAATTTTAGTAATTAAGACCTCTCACTCTTCGGGTTCCATTTTTCTGATACACAGTGAATGATTTCATAGGTATGTTAAAGTATTATATTCAAATATTATATTTATTTAATATTAAATTAATTTCATGACATATATTAGATTTCCATCTTAAATAATTAGTAAAAAGACTTATCATTATTATAGTCAGTTATATTTGGTAGTCTAGTTTTTTAAAACATATAGCTTAACCTTTACTACGTAATCATTTAGGAAATAAACCATTTTTAAGTATGTATAGACATCATATCCCAGAGGTAACCTATTGATCATTTTCTTTTCCCATGGGAGATATTGTCTTTGGTAAACACGTGGGCCGCGCCACCGTGATTCTCAAACTATCCTTATCTATTTTCGACTCTTCTTCTTTTCAATCAATTTTTATTTTTCTTTCCATTTTTCCAAACGTCTTGATCACAAACACATTCCTAGGAACAGCATAAACAAACTTAGCTCTTGTGTCACAACCTCAACCTTCATTCATACTCACATGTTAAGGTCTAAGATGAGAAATACACTTACTACCAAATTCGTCGATTTTTAAAAATAACAGTTAGTGTGAGAGGAAGGTATTAGCTGATAAATCTTCAAATAGTTCTAAAAAAGAAGAAATATAAAATAAACAATGTTACATTTAAAAAGCATACACGGAGTGGTGGCTTATGCATACTTCTTCCTAAATAAATATAAGCAAACTCAAATTTTTAATTAAAGCCTTTATTGAAAAAGGGACTTAAAATTATAAAAATATATTTTAAATGTAAGATAATACATAATTCAGAAAAGTTTCAGGAGCTTCTCTGAGATACCTAGGTCATTAAGATAAAATAAATACACTAGCTGTTTACTTATAAATGCGTTGAAAAGAAGGATTAAATTCGCTAACTCTTATAAATCATATTTATTATTTTGTATTTAAAAATTATTTGTATTCATTTAATCTATCTTTAAACAATAACTTAATTTGAAAATGTTTTTTTATTTATATTTATTTAATTCATTTTCGGTTGGAAATTTAAGACTAAGAAAAGCAATTGCATAACAAAACATACATGTGTACAAAATATCAACTCAAAGGAACATTGTTGAGTGCAAAACTCATAACCTCTCTCCCTCTAAATGCATCAATATTTGAACATGCCATAGTATGACATTATTATCATAATTATATATATGTAAAATTGTAGATCAATAGGTTGGTAAGAAGAGGTTTAAAATTCGAGTACAGAGGACAGGAGTAGGGCCAACCCTATCCCTGTTTGAAATCCGTCACTGCTTATGCATACCGCAAAATTGTGTTGTCATCGGAATTATACATGTATGCAAAATTTCAGCTCTATCGTATGATATTAAATAAGCTAAAATTCGAGTACAAATTGTTAAATGTGTTGAACATAGTACATTAAGAAAAGGTTATAAAAAGTTTCTTGAAAATCATATGAGTTTCATCTAACACGTTAAATGAATTTCTTTTCATAAATCAATCACAATTTTAACAATATTTTAATAAATCATTACGAAAAAAAATTGTCCAATGGAGGTAAAAATACTTTAAAAAAAATCTAAGAGTAGAATGATGCTTTGTTCGGCTATGAATGAGGGTATATAAATGCAAAAAATAAGTTAAAGTGATTTTCTTTTTCTCTTACACACACACACACATATATATATATATATATATATATACTTAAAAGATTATGTAAAACTGATAAATAATACAATTGTTTAACTACATTTACGCAAGAATAATATGTATATCAAAAAGCATCGAAAATGGATTACGTTTACGTCATGTATTTGCATGAAGGAAGTAAAATTCATAAAACCCAGGAGACTGAATATTCCAAGAATTTCTAAGCTTATGGATGATGATAATGAAGCTATTATTTACTCTTTTGTAGTAGGATGGCTTAATTGAGTTAAAAATCTTGAGAATACTTTATAAATTGAAAACGAAATCGATGATCTATGGAGTTATAAATAGAATTGCATTTATCAAGACTGGACGAAGAAAATTAAAACAGATTTGGTATTCTTAGTAAACATGACCACACAAGTAAATGGAAATGTCTATGAGGTAAATGAGACCTTAAACTATTTCATAAATTTAATTTTTTTATTTTTCTATTAAGAAATAATGGTAATTTCTTTCATTTCGTAAATATATCATTTATCAAAACTTGACTTTATACAATGAGGCTGTCTCTTATGCAGTGAACGTATTTTCTTCGAACAAGCTCTCAACAATTTTAGGTATTACATAAAATTTAAATAAAAATTAAAAGAAGTTTGAATCATAAAATTTAAAATTATACAATTATTGTTTAGTGTGTAAATTGTTATGTTTATAAGACACCGAAATATTTTAAAGTTATAAGTGCAGTGACTTTTATTCAAATCGTAACTAAATGGGAATATATTAATAATGAATGTAAATATGACTATATACTATTAATTGTTATTCACAGTTAGTTGTGTGCATAATAGTAAGTATCCTTACATAAACATATATCTCAATTGCTACATGTTGTTACGAATTAGTTATAAGCTTCTTTACAACAATTTATAGAGATTTCACAGGTAACCAAGGGAAGCATAAGCAATGGTTCCTTATCTTGGTAAAATAATCTCTTTTTTCCTTATCGTAGTCGACTCAGTATCCTAAAGATGAAGAATGATCTATAAAATATTTCCAAATATAATAATAGCATGTAAAATAAAACTTAAAACTATGGCTACCTCAGATTTAAGCAAAACATCCCGTTGATCATTGCAAATAAGAAACCTAGATAATGATGTTTTCCTCTAATAAAATTTTAGATACAGTACTCTTATTAATGAAAACAAAAAACGAGGCTTAAAAACATTTAAGACATAATCTCTGAGGAGAAAAAAACGTTTTTGAATAATTTAACTGCACTCTATACGTACAAACAAACAAAAAACGACGCACCAAGGAAGAGTTACCCGATTGTAATGAAATTTCGAATGCAAAGACATTTGGATCGAACATATAAATGATTGAAACTAGGTGTCCATTGAAGAAATAGCGGGAGCTACAGTGCATCGGAACTGATTCCTCAGCAGGTGTATATAAGCAGGCGTGTCCCCCATGACCATTCACTGACGGCTGATACAGCAAAGTCTATGCTTGTACCAATGGCTACGCCACCAGCCACTCACGCCTGCACACTGTCGAGCCAAATTACAGGGGTGCTTGGTCGATCAGGTTATAATGATGCTACTGAGGACGTATAGTGTTTAGCGACGAATCCTGCTTCCAACTGTGTCCTGACGATCATCGATGACGTGTCTGGAGACACCCAGGTAGGCGTGCCGATCCTGATTTCCCATATGATGATTTCCATATGATATTCATAATATGAATTATGATTATAAATATTCGTTTCCCAAAAATACATAATTTTATATCATTTATTATGAACTTCTACGAATATTTTAACAATATAAAATATTTCCATACCTATAAATTTAAATAATTTCGAACAACTGAAATATAGGGTTTAACTCTTTTTGGGTAAAATGTAACTGAAACAATTAAAAACCAAAATTTCTACATAAAAACAAAATAAATTTTGAAACAGAAGCTCTAGCATTAATGTAAAATCAATTTACTCACTTTATTGTCATCTGAAACAAGAAATAATGAAGAAATACTAATTCTCCAAGTCTTATTTTATTTTACATTTATCATTTTCTAAATACTAATGCGTCATAAATATATGGTGATAAAGTGAAATTAATACAACGGAATAATATTTGTAATAAAAGTAAAACAATAAGTATTAAAAATGCTATTCAAAATGTACAATTATTAAACAAGGAATAATAAATTAAAAATTTATTTGAAAATTTGTAACATTATTCTCTCTGTCTATATTTGTACATTATAATAAAATTTCGAAAAACTTCGTTGTAACAAATAAAGAGCATTAATTATAAGATAAAACTTTTTACTTTAGTTATAGTTTAATCATACAGTTAAAAGGCTATTAAATTACCTGTAAGCTTCTCCTTTCTAGAAAACTATTACTCAAAAAGAAGTCTGTCTTCATTAAAGGTGCATAAGTATGGTAATTTTCTGAGATAAAAGATTCAAACTGTCATTAGAACTTTATTATAGTTAAGTATAAAACTCGTTCTGAATCTTAGACTTATTGTAGAGACTTTTTACTGAATTAAGCTCTGAGTTGAGTTGATTTTTTCTCTTCCTTATTAATTATAAGTAGCTTTTATTTTGTCCATACACAAGTCAGTGCTTCGCCTTCTCGAACCTTTAATTACCAAAGTTGTTGCCAAATTGATAAATCAATCAATATAAACACGTCGACCAACAATTACTGTCTCTGTAAGAAATATAGGGGTTTTTCAGGAGTAATGACCCAAAAACATTCATGATCCTTAAATAAAATTGTTTACCTGAAGTGATTAATGTATCATGGTATATTAAAAGTAATTATAGTAATATCCTCACAACTAAAGTTGATAAAAAAAAAGTGTTTGCAAAAGAAGGGAGATAAAAACAATTTTAATTCAGTATGGGTGACTCATGGTAGCTGTAAGGGATAGGGAGTTTTCAAAAATTATTCTGAGGAGTTTCATCTTTGTCGGTTATTCAAATTCATTAGAAAAAATAACAGATCATTTTTTGCATTGGCTAAGAGAATAAATTAGGAATTAAATTTTTTTAAACTTTATTATCGTAACTCAATGATATGGACATTCAAAAATAATACGATGTGTTGACTCTAATAAAAACTTAAATATTAATAATTAACTCCAATAGAGTTGTTAAATATTATATTCATGGTATTTTACATGAAGCTTTGAGAAGACTTTTGTTATTTTCCTTTCAAAAGAAAGGAAAATAAACTTGATTTTCTTATATCGAAACGCATAGTCATAATACTTCAAATAATATCATGACGTTATGCTCTATTTAAGGGTTTCAAAGTAACGAGATGGCCACGTTATATAGTGGATTCCCTTTGACGTTGTTTACATTGAGTCGTGTGTTCGAGCCCTGACGTCACAAAAAACCCGTTTTCTAGTAGCTTTGATGCATATTAACACTAGAATTAGAGTATTTCTGGTATATCTAGAACTATCAGGGAGAATCTTAGTTCACCCATGTATTTCAGTCGTGCTATTCTTAATGAGCATGAAAATGAAGTGTTTCATGATAAATACAAGGATTTTTAATTAAAGATTTATGAAATTAACATCGAGAATATTGTGCAACATAAAATTTATTTAATACGAAATTATCATTAAATCTTTTTTTAATTTTTAATTGCAGAATATATACTTAAAAATTTGGCAGATAGTATAAAATGAAATGTAAAAATATATCTTTTAAATAACATATATATTAATTACTTTAAATCACTTAATGTTCCCACAGATTAAAAAGATATTAAACCACAGTAAATATTAAATATACATGACATTTTACCAACAATTCTCTAATTTTTCTCGAAATATTTCTTACAGAATACTGTACTTTTTATTTCGTTTTTTGTTGTGCATAAACCACATTGAAATTGTGAACATTTTTCACATACACACAATATTTGTTTTTATTATATTTCATCGTTTTACCTGGGAATATTTTCAATTGTTTGAATCTTCTGGGGAATTATGTGGAAGAAAAACTTCTCCTTTTTTTGCAATATATTTCTCTCTTAGCTCCTCTGCTAATTTTAGAATATAGTCCCTTCTGCTCAGATTACAATCTGTTGTCTCTTTAAAAACTAGCCATGCATTAATCGCCACTAGATCTAAGATATTGAAGAAAATAACGTGCATAGGGCAACGCCTTGATGCAGACTTTACGGAATATTTTCTTGTCATCTGATCTACAACATCGAGTTCAAATTTTGTGGGATTGTAGAATTTTTTTTATTTCAGGAGTTTCCTTCTCATTTTGAATAATTTCTAATGAAGAATACAATGTGTTTAGTAGAAATACATTTTTGTGTTTTTCCATTGGTAAGAACCAAGAATCGTGCTAACATATTTACGTATTATGAAGGTTGTTGGATATAATTCTTTTTTATTTCTTCAAGGATTTTGGAGCTTATCTTTTTCTTCTATTGATTATTCCGCCATAGCTCAAAACATTTTCTTTTAGGCTTTGTAAAAAAATTGTCATTCGTTATATTTCGACCAGTTTGATATAAGGTTGTACTAAACCTAAAAGTAGCTTTTTTCACCAATACTTTGATAATTTGATTTGAAATAATTTTTTCCGAAATATAGTAAAGCGTTGATTATGTACTTTGAGCTCACACCTACAGCCAAACAAAATTTGATGCCAAATGTGTCAGGTTTGTTTGGCATTTATTGTAAGAATCTATAGCCTGTCTTTGATGGAAAGAGCTGCTGTATTTTCCACATAGTTCCATCTTTCTCTTATTCCAAATCACTTTGAAAGTTTGAATTGAACTTTTTTATTTTTTTTCTTAACATTTTTAAGATTCTTTGTTGTTTTATGAATACTTTAACAGAATTTACTTGGAATATTTTCATTCAACTCGCTGTCACTGGAATTGGATTTAGACGATGAAATTATATGAACGTTATCCACAATATTTCTTGCGTCGTTTATAACGAAATTCTCATTATCATCAACAGATGTATTTTCGTAGCAAGAATCCTTTTCTGGAAGTTCATTTAGTAATTTCAAAGCTTTTTCTTTAGAAAAACTTATTCTGATAGGTGCCATCACAACATGTGTGCAAAATTGGTATGCCACTAAATCGTTTTCCTTCTGCTCAGTTTACAACATGGAAAAATATTCTTTTCACTTAGTTTTAAATCTATAACAGAGATAAGAACATTCTACAACATTACAATACCCAGATACAATAGCTTCTAATCACAAAAGCTCATGCATCTACGTAACAGGTACATACAAGATATGTGTACACACCCTGTTCTCATTCTCCCCATTTGCAAAAAGCAGGTACAATACATCTCCTTATACAATTTTTTTTAACTAAAAAATGTAGAATGGAAATCCTGGTTGAAATAAAAGGAAAGACAATTATCTTGTTTGGGTCAGCTATGTGCCCATGGTAGCTCTAAGTATACAGACACATAAATAAAAAAGAGTTCCTTGGAATTCAATTACATTTATTTAAGACAGAAGCCTGAATATTTAGGAAAAGTCAAAGTATTAGAAAGTTTAATTTTGAAATGCAACTGTGAAACAAGTAAAAACTGAAGTCGTGGATCACAGATGACCTCACCTCGATAATCTAGAGTTAAGTCTGGTCGAGATCACAAGTCTTCCAGCGCAAGTGACTTCGATGAAGAGGAAGGTGCCTGCGCAAGTGACAAACTTGTCTCTTGACCAAGGTTCAGAATTATTACGATCAACGCCAATATCTTTCTTGTTACTTCTCATTACTACTTTAATGTCCTTTTTTTGTCCTTTTCGTCATTATTAACTTTTATGAGCTGAGGTATTTAATAAATTGACCCGCTAATGTTATATAAATGTTTCAACCACAGCTGATAATACAAATATCTTCTACTCAAAATTTTCCATGCGTTTTTGCATGAAATGAATAAATAAATAAATATACGTCAAAAATAGCCAATTGTAATATACCAAAATTTCTTACGTAATTAGATATTTCCTATCATGAACCAATAAATTCGTAATTTCTTGCTATTAAATTTATTAGACCAGAAAATATTCATTATCAAAATTATCATCAGAGAGGAATCGCGGATTTTTAATGGTTTGTATATAATTACATTAATTTCATTTAACAATAAGCTCATTATTAATTGTTGAGAAATGGAGAAAATGTAACGAATAATTTGCTTGGAAATATGTTAGAAACAATTTTTCCTTACTAACCTTTGCAATTTTTCCTTAACAATCAACCCCCAACAATTTGTTTCGAATATCCCTGAAGTAATGATCGGATTTGAATAAAATGCATATCGCAGATTTTAATACCAATATCTACCTAATTCCGAAAAAAAGGAGTTATTTATTAAAAAATATTGTTAAAGTTAATTAACTAGGATAATAAATTTAGATAATTAATTAGCATCAAAATTTATTTCAATTTCAGCCATAAAGATCCACATAAATTTTGTCCAGAGGCACAGAAATAGCGTAAATTAATGAAGATTTCCTTTCGTTGGGCGGGAGAGGAAGGGGACTGTACAAATTATAACTAAGGATATATTTTCTTCAATGTTTAATGATTGAGACACGAAAGGGAAAATAACAGTACACTGAATCACAAGTTTCAAAGAACTACCCACCAGTGCTTAAAGAAAAATAAGCAGACGTTTTTCTGTTCCTTTTTTGTCTGTGTAATATCTAGATTCATATTAAATAAAACATTCGTGTTGCTTTCCGAAGCAAGACTTTAAATGATATTTAAAATATTGAAATTAGCTCATTTTATCCCGTATAAAAATATAGCAAACATTATAAGTTACAAATCTGAAAGCCCTGTATCAGAAAAAATTACTGTCGTTACATAAATTATAAGTTAAATGAAATGAAGTATTCATTAGTTTCTATATAATTAAGAATACTTTTCTTCATACATGTAATTTCACTTTGTCTGAATATCAGTTCTATTCAACTATACTGTTCTCAAACGTATAGTCTGTTACTAACTGTGCATTGAATAAGCATCAAAAATATTTTCTTGAAAAAAGGTAAAAGAAAAAAATATTAAAGTTATTTAAAAAAAAACTAGCAGCCACATAATATTATAATACTACATAAAAATACTTACGCTAAGCCAAAATCCTAGACAAAATTAAAATTTATTTTATTGTTTCTTTTCCATTCAAAATTTGAACTAAAATTAAAATGTTATCAAAATTTAATTTAGTTTAATCTTGAGCAATCTCGGAAGCTATTTCACTTAATTGATTTCAAATATTTTCTTAAAAAAACGAAATACATTTATTCTACTATTACATACGGTTAAAAATGCACAAAACTGACATTTATCATTAGTAATATTATAAGGTAAATATATATGAGACTTATAAGTATAAATTTATTCTTTAAGGTTAATTCTTTCTAATAAGTGACTCTAAAAATAAAATCACAAAATGCATCATACAATTAGGATATATTGTATTATCATTCCTAAATACAACAATAAGATATAGTTATTTTATTTTCTTCCGTTTAATAAACTACTGAACTACAAACATTACACACAAAGTCTTCACTAACTTTCTAGATGATATCATCATTTTTTCACAATCAAAACATTTAATGAATTATTGCATATCATTATTAGAAAAAAATATTTGCATTATATATGATATTACATTATGTATTTCACATCATTACTAACAAATTAATGCACTTTTACCGCGTTATTATTTATGAATTCCTCATTGCTCAGCAAACAAAAAATGAATTCCAATTAAGCAGAAGTATAACAAAACATTCGATACACGAATGATTACAGAAAATAAAAACGAAATGCCTAAGATATATGTACATAACTCAATACAAATGATAGCAGAAAAATATAAGAGCAAAAATAAATTCTTCTCTTCGAATTCTTGAATTCATTTCCTTTGGAAGAATAGAAAGTTTCCTTTTTTTATCATCCAAGAAAGTTGAAGGAATAATAAAACAATAACTAAAGAAAAGAAAATCCATGAAATATCCATACAACATATCATTTAGATTTTCTTTTTTGTCCTTTCAGTTTTGGAGCTATTTTCAATTCTGTCATTCCACCAAGAATAATAGCTCAAAGGGCAGTAATGTTTACAGTAAAGGAATAATACACAATCTTCTAAACCTATGTTTTTTTCCCTTTATTGTTACACTTGATTTACATAACGCTATAAGTTTTTTTACATTTCTTTCATCTAAATATAGCATCATTGACTCTTAATTTTCTTTCCAAATTCAAACTCTTTCCATGAGGCAATTTTTCCCCTGACAATCCACTTTAAACTCCACAGTTCATGTCATGTAAAATTCAGTTAAAATTAAATTATGTCATGTTCCATTTCAAAACTTTATTCTATTGATAGTGCTATAACATTTCGTGAAGTCATGCTGTAACACATGGATCATTAAGTCCCGAGACTGTGCGGTCGTTTTTTTTTTTTTTGCGATTTCCTCCTTCAAACGCACCAGCAAGTCAATATAATAATCACTGTTGATCGATTTACCTTTTTCGAGGTAGTCAATGAAAATCACGCCATGCGTATCCCAAAAAACTGACGCCATGACTTTGCCAGCTGACTGCTGCGTTTTCGGACGCTTCGGACGGCTTTCGCCAGCTGTGCGCCACTGCGGCTTCGACTCTGGAGTGTAGTGATGTATCCATGTTTCGTCCATGGTCACGTAACGACGCAAGAAATCTTTTTTGTTGCGAGTAAATAGCGATAAACAGCTTTCTGAATCATCGACTCGTTGCTGTTTTTGTTCCATCGAAAGCAATCGCGGCACCCACTTGGAAAAAACCTTTTTCATGCTCAATTTTTCATGAAGAATAGTAAATACACTTCCATATGATATCTGTGTTATCTCAGCAATCTCACGGAGCTTCACTTTACGATCTTCCATTATAATTTTTGTCACTTCACTCACATTTTCCGGTGTAACGGCTTCCACAGGTCTACCCGAGCGTTCCGCGTCATTTGTGTCGGTACGACCACGTTTAAACTCGGCAAACCACCGACAAATCGTTGCTTTTGATGGACAAGAGTCCGGGTAACATTTTTCAATCCATTGTTTCGCTTGCACGGTGTTTTTACCCATTAAAAAACAATGTTTTATCAGAACACGAAACTCGGTTTTTTCCATTTTTTAAACAAACTACAAAACGACTTTACTCCAACCTCGATAACTCAGCTGTTTCTGGTCCGATCGACTTAAAATTTTGACACGTTTCAAGCAAAGGTTAGTACTCTAGAAAGACTTTGTTACTGGTTTAGTACGAGCGCCATCTCTGGGTTAGTCTCGGAACTTATTGATCCATGTGTTATATGCGTATATATATATTACCGTAAAATGATCTAGAAATAAATGAAAATGACAAGAAATAAAAATATTAGTAAAAATTTCATAAAAAAAAAGTAATTAAATCAAAGTAGACTAAAAGAATTAGAAATTAGCTTATTATAGAAACTTTAAATGCTAATATAATAAAAAATGCAGAATTAACTGAAGTAAATAAATCTTAAAAATAATAAAGTAGTCAAATCAGTATTATATTATTAAATAAAAATGATATATATCAACTTATACAAATATGAATGTGAATTCAGTGTAAACAAAGAAATGAATACAAATTTTAAGAAATATAAAAATATCCATGTAAGTAAATTTTATATATGAAGAAATAATTATGTATTTAAGTAAATTAAATTAATAACAATATGACAGCCACTAAAATGTGAAGTAGAGAAAGTAGAAAAATTGAAATACTAAAAAATCTAAAATTGAAGGGAAGCTAAATATAGGAATACAACGTAATTAATGCAGTATCAGTCTTCAAAGGTCTAAAACAGTGTTATTCTAGGATTATTAGCAAGACCAGTATTAATTGAGATAATTCCTTATATAAATACTACTATAAAACCAAAAATGCAATTATACAAATATCAAGAATGTGAAATTTAGAAAAAAAAAAAAAAATTCACAAGAAATAAATTTGAATTCTAGCAATATCTAATGATTTCTTATTAATGTATGTATTCATATTAATTGTTGGTGAAGTATTTCTTATTAATTTTCTACATTACGACAAAATATATTTTTATAAAACATTTGAAGAGAAAATTTACCGTTTCCTTTTCAGTTTGAACCTACTTAAAAATATTTTGAGTCAGCAAAATACGACAAAAAGTATAATACCCTGAGGAAAACATCTACATTGCCGTCCTCAAAAAGCTGCCTACGTCTTAAGTAATACTGTAGGAAATTATTACAAACCTATCTATCATATTGATCAACATCTCCAACTGCTAGAACATCTTAATGATTACTGTCATACCCGTTATATTAAAATTTCTAATTTTAATTTTATTGAATTTCACTTTTGTATTAATTATTTTTCTCTAACCTTTGCTATAACGTACACGTGTTTCGAATTAGGTACTTCATTTTTAAATTTCAAACCTTTTCTCTATTTTTATCAATGTTTTATCATTAAATTCTAACATTTCCCAAAGTAATTTAACGTTTGGCTAGTGGAGTAGACTAGGAACTCAGCAAATCTTTCTAATTTGATAAAATATTCACACCTGCCGACGTCTATGGCCTAAATTCAATTAACTAGCAATAAAGCACGTGATTTCACATGGTGATAAACGCGAATTTTTTTATGTTTGATTCAGTCCTTCTAGGTTGAAGTCCTTTATCTCGTCCAATGGAATTGCATGTAGCTCTGCCGTATCGCGGAGATTTACTTCTGAAAGCTCTTCTTGAATTAGATATATAGTTCCTTCATAGCCGCCATTAGCGTCACTCACCAATTTTAGTAAGATGCAACATATACTCTTTTTTTTTTTATTCGCCTAAGCTTCCTCTCTCTTTGTCCATTTTTGGATTGTTTAACCACCCTGATCTTTTCATTTTAATATATATTAAAACTTAGTTGTGAAAAATATTTTAATCGCGGGCTTAAATTCCTTAAATTAAGATGATAGAGTAAATAACTTTTAAATTAAAATGAATTCATAACTTAGGGCGCCACCTTCGAATCCCTCTGTTACCTTGAAAATTTAGACATTTATAACATTGAAAATTTAGACATTTATAACAAATGAGCACTAATCAGATGTATCTCCATGAACTTTCAGAGGGAAAAAGACTGAAATTATATTCCCAGTTTACATTTACTGATAGTTTTAACTTACAGAAGTTGGAAATAATACACATATTTAAAGTCAAATACTTAGAATCCGTATCTGAAATATTTAGTTGTCAGATTTTTCAAATCTGTATTAGCAGAACTAAATTTTTAGTGAAATCTTTATACACAACGAAATAAAATATTAAAATTTGCTATTCTAATAATTACTATAATAATGAAAAACATTTATTTCTATTAGAATATATTCAACAGTAATAATTTCAAATAATGAATTAAATGAAAATTTAACTTTCCTATTAAATCTGTTATTTTTTTCCAGTTAAAATATGCAAGCTGATACACAGTGCATTGCGAAATTAATCTGAAAATTCATAAAATATTATTAATTGATATATTAGTAATAAAATTTTTAAAAAGAAAGAGTTATCAATTCTATATAATTCTACTAAATTATGTTCTAAGATACATTCAGCTTAAGAAATGAATAATAAATATATAATGCAACATAATAAAGAATCAATACTGTAGTACATTAAAATTTGGTCATATTTTCTATAGCCACAATCAAAGCCTCAATGCACCTAGACATATGTTCTATACGCTGTCTGTATATTGTTTTATTTCGGAATTGTGATGTTACATATTTCCTTAATTTTCTATTATTTATCACTTAGTTATTTTTGTTTGGTTGATAATTTCACGTTTTTTGATTTCCCAACACTTTTCCTTGCAATTCATAAGCCAAGAGTTTTCTAGCCAGGGTAAACCTGGACTATTATTGTCAACTGAGAAATTTGTAATATTTTTTTATTTTATGGGAAGACGTAAATCATGCAAAAAAAGCAAATTTTCACCAAGTGGGAACCTTTCTCGAATGTTGGTTTTCAGATAAGTTCGCAATACTTCTCTGTATCAGTCTTGCCTCATAGTTTTTTGCACGATGTCAATATGTCCAATTTCCTTATAACTGATTACATACCACCCTATAACTTTGATGGATGCCTAACCCTTTCGACAACGCATCCAAATTTTATTTGTTCCACCTGGTGCAGTCACACAAGGGTACTTTCAACTGTCGAAATTTCAGACATGAACTCATCTAAGAAGCACAATTGAAAATTACGAAGTAAAATTGCTAATTCTTGAAACATGAGTCAAAAAAACACAAAAATACCAATAATCGTAAAAACTATTTCTGTATTCATTCATTGTGTGGATGATACTCACAAGATCAGACAAAACGTTTTATTTTTATTGCCTCAGAAGTTTTACTTTTTTTACAGGCCTATGTCCAAATAGTTTCCCTTCCACTTACAGTTTTTGGATTTGTCTTATCTAAATAAACCCATCTTCTGTAATCAAAAGGATTAGTCTTACAACCCTATTTTTTTTTTTATTTTCTGAATACAGTTTGCTGATTATTTTGTCAGAATGAGACATTCTTGTCATTTCTATCCATAATTCCCTTTCATTTTGTAGAAAAGACGTCACCTTTTTAACAAAATCAAACATTCTTTTATAAACAATTGGAGTATTTACTACTTTTATTTGTTAATAATCTGTTTGTAAGAAAAGCGTTTTATCTGATTTTTTTACGTGAAGAATTATTTGTTTCTTTGTTCATAGCCCCAGAGCAATAAAATGGCAATATTCTGGGGAAAAGTAAGATTTCTCTGAAGGAAAGATTCTTATGGGTCAATTGTTGAGTGGAACTTGATATGAAGCTGGAGAATGGAACTAATAGAACGGTTGGATTGCGCTCTTATCTCCATATTTCAACAAAATGTAATACTGAAGTCAAAAATATTATTACATCAAGTAAATTGACACCCTACAGTAAAAATGAATGAATGCTTATACGAAATGAAATTAGTTTATATAAAAATATATAGTCTAGTCTCTTTTTCATCACTACAGACTGCAATAAATATACTTAAAAAGTTAAATTATAAAAATATGTGACACTCTCTCCACATTCATTTGGCAAATTACTGTATTCGACAAACACTTAAATTTTCCGTTTTAAATTAACTACTATCTTAACGCTAACATTTATACTTGAAAATAAATATTTGAAAAATTTTACAAGTTTGTATCAACTTTACATTTTTTTTGCCTCAAATGAGCATTTGATCAAAAGGGAATGTTGGGATAGATAAGAAATAATATTTCGTTGACTTTCATTGTCACCATGATACTGCATATTCAATCCATTTCATAATAAATATATCTCTAGAATTTATGAACACTACACAGTTGAGGTATTATGTAACCATCTTACAATAAGTGTCAGTGAGTGAAAGGTGAGTTTTATTGCGCAAGAGACAAATCTGGTATGCTACGCCAAACTGTGTGTATCTATGATCTAGACGATAGAAAAAATGAAAAAAAAATAATAAATAAGGTATTGATTGACAAAGAGAGTAGAGAACGAAGAATGATCCTGAGTATCTTTGATTTTGTCTTTGTTTGTAAAATTTTGTAAGCACTACGAGAGAGAGAAAAAAATTCACTAGTGTGTCTAGGGATCATGATACTCACCTAAAGACGGTAAACTTTTAGGAAGACAATTTCTGTCAGAAAGCCCTTAATCAGCTTGAGTCGAAAGACCGAGTGATATCATTTGATATTTGAAATTCATTTTTGAGTTTTTTTATTAGGTCTGCAGAAAAAAGATTAATAAATTGATTGATTAGTTAGGTTTATGAGATGTAGAACAACAAGGCTATTATCCCCTTTAAAATATTCAATAGATAAATATATTTAAAATATTCAATTCAATAGATAGTAAAATATTTCATCTTCTCCAAAAATGTTTTTAATATTAGTTTATTAACCACTGCCTTTTTCAAAAGCTTATTGAAAGTAATATTTCACTGTGGGTCCATTTTAGTTCATTCCAGATGTGAGTCCTATGGAACACATATTTATTACAAGTTAAAATAATACGTTACAAATCATTAATACGGTTACAAGTGAAACATTTTGCATTATCATTTATATTAAATTTGTAATAAAATCCAGGAATTTTTATTTTGTTGATGATTAGAGTACTTAGTGCTTCCTCTCTTCCGTTTTTTGTCCTATAATGTCCCGGAATTCAAAAAAGTATCGTTTGATTATAAAACTATTAGTTTCAGATATGTGGATACTTTTGGTGATTTAATATATTAATTTTTATGTACAGACTGAACAAAATTGTTATCGGACAGAATTAACAAATTTTTGTTTGTGTGATTCACTTAAGTCATCTAAAATTTTTCAGAAGGCTAGTGTTTCTGCTGAAAATATAAAATGAATGTGATTTAATCTTTAAGCCGAAGAGACTTTTATCGTGACATCTGCTATAGATGTTATACTTGGACTTTTGGAGCATCTGTAGATAATAAGAAAAATTCTCGTAAACTGTAGTTTCTTTTTCATCAAACAGTCCTCCTTTAATAGAAATTGGTTAATTTTTATTTTGAAATCCAAATTCTTGGGAATAAATCTCATACGGAAACATCATGAAATACATCAATCTGGAGATTGACACAATTTGTTCTGCATTAATATTCAAAGTGTGAAAATAATAATGATGCTGCTTTTGTAATCTTCCAGAATTTTCAGATTATTGTTTTAGGGCTAGTGAGGTGTGAGGTTTAATGAAGAAATCATGTAACTAAATATTTCAACCCATGTACATAATTAGATTTCCTCTTGAATAATTTGTGGACTGGGATAATTTTTAATGGATTCTAAAACTAGAGGCTCTTAATAATAACCACCAGCAGCTTAAGATGAAACATACATATAAGCAATACGATAGTGTTCATATTTGTACGCTTCCTATTCATTCAAAACGTCCTCGAAGACAAGAATGTCCTCAATAGGTGCTAAATAAAATAAGAGAATGCAGAAGTGTGTCTCTACTTCTCTTCATGATGAAACACATGTTTGTGTACTTGCAGACGTTGTTTACTTTCTCCTGGCATATATTTGCTAAGATATTCAATATCGTAATTAATAATGTTGGGAGGCAAACGAGAAAATTCTAAACATCCTTGGTCTACTGCAAAAATGCAAAATCGTAGAGAATTAAGTGGGCTTCACTATTTCCACGTCTTAGTGGTAGTACTAGACGATAATGGATATCGGAATGTAAGTTCGAAAGCATAATTCATTGCTCAGTTGAAATTAAGTAATATTTTATTATTCCGAAATATTTTGAAATCTATCACCTGAGACGTTCTTACCATCCCCAATTCTATGATGTTGAAATCGTGCTCATAATTTCTTGTACAATTCTGCTCATATTTATTTGCTTTATCTTGCAGCATTTAAAATATGCATAGTATTTTATCAAACATGAAAAACAAGTTCCTTGCATAATGTGCAAAGGACAACAATAAATATTTTGCTATTTTTCTAAATATTTTTTTTTAAATTTTATTTTCATGTTACCATTATAAATTTTGCATTTCGAATTTAAATAATAAATAAAATTTGTCCGCTACTTTATAATGTTTTTCTTAACAATAAATCCACAAGGTTAAAGGGTTCAGCAAATAAAAATATAAAAGAACCTTTATATCAATTATCAAAAAGCTTGTATTTGGAATTTTTTTTTTAAAATTTAAGAGTAATAAAAAAATTTTGAAACATAAATATATCTTGAAATAAGTATCCAATTAATATACATGTTAGAGAAATCTTATTTTATTTTAAAAGTATCGAACATAGCTAATTCAATTATTGACTATATTAATGAATGATTCTAGAGAATAGTTTATTTGAAAAGAAGTTACATTTTTTTGCAAAAAAAAAAAATAAATCTCGTATTTGATTTCTAATTTCCTTTTTGCTTTTTTTTTTTACAAAAATAAAATTCTACATTTTAATCGTCTTAAAATTTTCCGATTTTTTTGTATTACCGATACATGATTTATACTAAAAAATTTATTCTACGCAATTGAAGTCAATAGTCAGAAAAATCAAAAGCAGATATTTATTTATTATTAAATTACTATTATACGTTTTATAGATAATTTTTAAATATATTATATAAATTTATTTTTATTTCCATTTCATGTGTGTGCGTACTATATTTCATTACAACATATATTATATTTTTCTTGAAAATAATTTCAAACTAATTAAGAATTGCAAAATTGAAATTTAAGTAATATATCATTTCACAAAAAAAAAAAAAAAAAAAAAAAAAAATTTTATGAAAACTTTCAATAACCAAAAATTGGGGATTTATCAAACGTTTTTTATTTTTATAATAAACAATCTTTATTCTTTTTAGCAATAACAGTAATATTTTTTTTCGGTTCTATAGAATAATTTAAGCTGTTTCTTACTAAATTCTTTATTGAATTCGAAAATAGCCATTAAAATAGAGTAATAATCCCCACCTTTATTTTACGGTGACATTATTATTAGAGATTTTTAGTGAAAATGATGAGTACAAGTTTTTCTAAGTAAAAAAAAGTACATTCTATTGCAGGAAGAATAAAATCAGCAATCAATACTTCTACATGTCAAAAAGATTCAAAATTTAATACCTGAAAAAATTAAGCACTGTTTTGTTTCAAATCTTCCTAATGTGAAGTGAATGGTAACAAAATATTATCTACTCAGAAATTAAGTGCTAGTATATGTAATAATAAGTAACAAAATGATTAACCAATATTTACAGATAAAAAAAACTAAAATATGTAATACTTTTTATACCACCTTTTTATTCTTCCTTCAAGAATGCTCAAATACCAAGGTGCTTTATCAGGCCTTTCGAGCAGACTCTTATGCTCCACTATAAAAGATAATTAGATACAAATAATTACATTACAACTTTTAAAGGCAGATTGAACTCCAAGTTAAACTCACATTTATACAGTGATCTTGAAGCTCCCAGTTTTCATTCCCTCTCTTTCTCTTGCTACAAATCTCACATTAAACTTTTCACAGCTCATGAGTGCTGTCTCATCTGTTTTATTCACTACACTGCAATAATTCTGTTCTAATTCACACAAGTCACGTTTCATTCGCAAGAAAAGTTCATGAACCATATAACATAATTTGAAAGCTCCCAAATCAAGAGTTGAAGAGAAATACGTATGAGAACCTTGTTATAAGAGTTCATCAAAAAACAAAAAAATGTCATTTTGAGCTGACAACTATATCAAAATACATACTCAGCAAAATAAATTTAAATAACTTTCTTACCATTGGGGAAAATGAAAGTTGAAATACTAGCCTATAACTAATAATCAAACCCTTCTGGAGATAGACATGAAGAAATTCGACGAAAATCGTAGAAACAGGCTAACTCTTTTGTCCTATCTCTCCAAGAGGCATGAAGACCTAATGTTAGATGGAAGGAAAAATATCAACCCTTAAATCAATCCACTGAAGATATTCCCCTTGCAAGACAAATCGTTAACTGTTTTCAGGGAAAGAAAACAGTAAATGTTTCTGAAAGTCACAAAAGTGTTCTGAGGAGGAAAATTTTTTTAAAGAAAAATACTAATTTTAGTTTATCTACGGGTTCTTCTTCAAATAATGATGTACAATAAACGAGTCGATGACTTTTTGACTTTGTGTACTAAGTACAAACACAACTGCATTAATCGGAATCTGTACGAGGCTATAAAAACAATTTGCGCACTTCTTATTTACTCTATTGGAATCTTCTCTACCAGGAGATTTAATTATTATTTAGGAACAGTGAAGAGAAATGATGTTCGTCGAGTGTAAGACTGGTTTAGGTCTCTTAAATGAGTTCGTAAATATATATTAAATAGATGATTAGGAGTTGAAATTGCCATGTAAGCATTTTTCTCTAGCAACATATCTAGAAACAATTTAATAAGAATTCTGCTACTAAACTTACTTCTACTACTTACTACTGCATGGGCATTTTTTCGAATGGGAACCTGTTTTTATGATATTAATTCGAAATTAAAGGTCTTGACTTGTTGCATAATTTATGAGTAGTTGAGTATAAAAAAAATAATTGATTAAAAAAAGAATTTTTTCTTTTGTCTAAAAACTTTGTAGGGCTGATAGATGTAAATCTAGACAAAAATAATGCAATATATATTTAGTTGATAAAAGTTGATTTATTATCAAACTTGCACAATACTATAATCCAATTGCCGTACTTGTCAACACCTATCTATAAAATTCCAGATATTTTATTGGATAAGGCAAATGAAAAAATAGCGAGATCTTTAAATATATACAACCTTCTGACAAGTTGTTTAAAATTTTTTAACTGTAAAACCTCATAGCAGTTCCGAAAAAAATTTCTAGCTAATTCTGGTTCTCTCTCCAGTTACTTATATAACATTTGGAAATGCATGGTGTATGACCCCACTATTTTCATAATAAAGAAAATGTTCATATTGCTTGGAGAATCTTGTCTGCTTTACTTTCACACACCTCGAATTCCGTTTATTGAAAGTCCCACCGCAGAAAAAAACACTTCAATCGTCAATAAGAGCTACAAGTCGTAATGTTGCTTACTATTCTGTCACTATCAACTTCATCTAAACTAATTAGTTAATCCGATTGAATAATAGCATACCCGTCTACTTAAAGATTCATGTGTCAATCATTCGTCCCACCCTCCCACACACATTATCACAACTCTCTAATCAGTGCAGTGCAGTTTATTATTGTATACCTCTTAGAATTTCACATAACAACGGAGTTAAAGCCCTTAGTAATTAACACTGAAAAAAAGAAAACAAAACTACATAATTTGACATAATGATGTAACATAAATGGTATGATGCGGTAGCGAATAAACGTCATTCGTTAGAAAAGCAGACAACCACCAAAATTTTCGAAACGTTGTAAGAGTGAAAACTTAAAGATATTTATCTTTAAAAAAGTCTGTAATTGTAAGTTCATTTCTTGGTTAAGGTTTTCCGTTGTTTCGTTTTGAAACACGATTGTAGCCGCGGTGGCCTACTACTAATTGTTTGAACACACGGCCCAATTTTTTTTTTTTCGAGTCGTGGTTTGGAACACTGGTATCACTATAGGTTTGCTCTATATTGTAGCAAAACTACAACACGTTAAAACGGATCGAGATTCCACGTTTTACCATGACATGATGTGGCAGTTTGAGAGGGGGAGAGTGGCCAACTCAGATGTTATCCTCGTCATTCGGTTGAAAATGTAGAGGTCCGTAACCAATAGCCCTCGTGTGTTTTCTCGGTGTGACGTTAATAAGCAATCATGAAACATGATTAACATCGTAATGTGCAAAATAATAGCATACTTTGACGTTTAATAAGCATTTTTTGTTCGCTTATCCGACGTTCCTCCTGTTCCATTTAATTTTTAAAATATATTTAGTTCGATAGCATATGAAATTTATTATCTCGAAATATGTAATATACTTTTCTGCTACAGACAAAAAATATTAGTTATTTTTTTAAATTTATTCTTTATAGACCAATACAAACGATTCATTTTACAAACAGTTAGTATTTAAACAAATTTTGAATAAATATTCAATGGAATAAAAAGAAGCTTATGTAAGGCAGTAAACAAATTTCAAGTTTTTTAAGTCAATTTTATTAAATTCTAGATGAATTAATGCGGCTTCATTTTGCATACAAAATAACTTTTTGTGGTGTCTCAATTTAAGAATAATTCTGAAATATTTGACGCATACTAATCAACAAAATATTTTCGGTTATTAAGATATCGTTTCACAAAAAGTCATGTGACAATCTAAAACAAATGGGAATCTGTCGAAGGAATGAAATATATTTTTCTAAAAATGGCTCAATGTGGAAATCTCCGAACGTAATTAAACTTCATTTTCCTGAGGAGAAATAAAATTAAATTTCAAACACCACGTTTACGAATAAAATAATTCAATGTTTTCATAATTGATTACAATTAATGTTTATAAATCATTAAGCAAGAAGATTGAACGTTGTTTGATAGAGAATATTAATGGAGTAGTTAGTTTAAAGTTTTTGAAAATTAAATATCTAAATACTAATAATGTTATTGCTTTAAAGTTGTTTATTACAATACTATTCATATCATTTTCAAATAAAAATTTCAAACTGAAATTTACATTCTGATTCAATTTTTATAACTCTCGTGTTGTGAAATAAATACATCATCATGTAGCAATTTTTAGCTGTTGCCTTAATTCGTAATATGATAATTTGTTTTACATGCGTAAAAAGGTTTTTAACTTCAAATGAAATTTTAGCTTATTTTATCACACTATTTGATTTGAGAATGATTGACTGTATATTAATGTAGATTTAGAAGTAACACGAGAACTGTTGGTGGAATGCCACATAGTCCTCGATCACCCAAAAGCGTTTACAGCTACAAACTGACCTGCCGGAAGGCAATCAACCCCATACTCAGCATTTATTGATAAAGGAAAACTTTTAACAAGAAAAAGTATATTGTAACAGTACTTGATGGAAAAAATAACATAAGAAATAACGTAATTGCAAGATACTAAGGTAAGAAAAAACTTATAATGTGTTTACCGAGCAAAAAATATAAGAGGAAAGAACAAAAAATTAGCTGTCGAATTGTCTTTCTGAAACAAGAGTGTGATAACTGGCGACGTATGCGTTGTGCCTCAATGATACAGTTCAAGTAAAATCCACAAATTCGTTATCTAAAATAAATATGTTTGCATATATGTAAGATATGCAGTTATAAACAATGAGGTAAAATGAATTATTCAATAAATATTAGAAAAATTATAACAATTAAGAAATGTTTTGTTGAACAATTTTAGGAGTCGTTAGGATACATGATAAATACAATTTTCTTCGACAACAAGACAATTTAAATGAAAACTTTTGGTAAAATGGTAAGAGAAAGAGAATGCTTAGTAATTAACATCTCATATAGAGCCACAATAACATAAATTCATATTCCTCAAATTAGAATGATTTAAATGAGAAATGAAGGGATCCTAAGTGATTACAAAAAGTGTAAAAATCCAGAATTGGAATAAAACTTTAATTTGATTTTTTAATAAAAGACTGGATTAAAATACAGGTATTAATGTTTAGACACTAGCCCTACCAATCAGATAGAGAAATTTATTTTTTAAAATCTTAATTATGTAAAACCAAAGATCAAGGGCACTCATACCTATATCCTTTTATAAGTGACAGCAAATTTTGCAAATGAATCTGCATATTCGTTGTAATAATCTCCGATATTGGTCGGAAACTTGTAAAAGTAGTAAAAATCAGCATTAGTTGCTATTTTTTCTTTGATGATATTAAGAAAGGCTGATTTACTTCTTTCTGGTATTCTACAGTAGCAACATTGATGATAAACTTTCGGTATATATAATAATTTTGAAGTTTAAGGAGACGGCCCACAATTCGACAATTCAGAATTCAGGATCTCGGATTGGGAAACTAAATTATAAAAAATAAGTTTAAACGTGTAGACTCTGTTTAGAACACACTGGTGGAAGACACACACAGTGAATCCAGTTTGGGATCCAATCCTTCATCTGTAATCTGTCACTCAGAGGCCCCGAATATTTCTTAAGCAAAAGAATTTGCTTTTCAGAATTAATAGGTTTTAATGAAATATTTGTGTCAAATTGGGGTCTATTAATTAAGAGATAAATGTTTCAATTATGCTGCTTCTAAGTTTGATATTTAAGGAAATTAAAGTTTATTGTAAGATTGAATAGGAAACCAAGCAATATATATATATGAGATATATGACACACACACACAGAAATATTACAGACAGAGAGAGAGAGAAGAGGAGAGGAGAGTATAGGAGAGCATATATATATATATATATTACGTGCAAATCAGCAGATGCATTTCAGACCTTGGTAACTTTTAAAAGTCTAATTCTTTGATTGGAGTTTAACTTAGCAATTTATGAGGAAGTAAGAGAACCACCTCAAACTCTTGCACCATAGTCTATTATGGTTCAATAATACAAAAATACAACAACTTACAATTTTTGAAATTAAAATTACCAAGGGAAACTTTATTAAAATTCAGGGAAAAATTAAATATTTTAATAAGATAGTAAATCTGATGGTTTTAAGAGAGCCCGCAGTTAACCATAATAACTAAATATATATAAAGTATACAAATTTTGATGTAGGACTTGAGCAGTTTGAAAATTAGAATTCAACTAATGACGATGCTATCTCGATCCCCCTTGTCATGGATTGATGGATATCTAAACACCACCGATGAGATTTTCTCAATCGAGGTCTCAAATCTTAGCCACGCCAGATACTCGGTTACAATGTTAATTAAAATATTGGTATTATGTTCTAGTTTTCTTCTTGTTTTTTTTAGGATATATCTGCCAGATCATTCAAAAAAACTTAAATTTAAAAAGTTTTCGCAATTAATATTTAATATAGAATTAAAATATTCATTCCAGAAAGCAGGGTACAAACACCAAACTCTGTAGACAGTTTTCAATATTTAGATACTTTATCGGGAAATTAGTATTTAAAATTGTGTTGATTTATCCAACTAAAATAAATAAACTTTTAATAACAGGTGGAAAATCAAGATTTCTAAAAAATATTAAATAAAATATACCAATTTATATTGTCAGAAGTGTCCTTGTTATCGATCAAAATAACATGTACATGCTGAGTAGACCTTCCTATCGCTGAGAATCTTAGGAGCAAGGGTACTTTTTCCTTAGAAACCACCTGAAGAGACAGAAAGTCTCTAAAACTTAAATTAAAAGTATTATTGGACCTACTCAATTTTGTGACTCGGTTAAGTGACAAGGGTGGTGCCTAAGCTATCCCTTCCCTCTCCAAACTTCCAACACCACGTGAAAAGATGTACTTGCAGGTTCAACAGATTTAACCAGCATCAGCTGTTCTAAATAGCGGGTCTTTAATGGCATCAGGAACCCATTACCCAACCGAAACAATACCGATAGTGAGTTGTAAACTCTAAGCTACCGCTGCTTATTCGATGTGACAATCTCGTTTAGTGAAGAAACTGGGACTTACGAAAAATAACACTTTCTATATATGGAGATGAATGATCAAAATTAAAAGATCAAAAGGAGATATTGACTACCAACTTCTAATTAGAGTCCACTAATTAATCAATATAAACAATTGCGTTATTCATAAAGCATACATTGAATAACGTAATTCTTATTTTTATCATTTTGCATTTCTGGATAGAACTTTGCTTTGGTACAGTCATTCATTTATGGCGAAGATTTTATATTTGATTTAAAAAAAAAGAATATTGTAGACTAATGAAAGCAAAATAATGTATTGAATAATAATTTTATTTCAAAGACACAAATATGCTTGAAATATGAAACAATTCATAAATTGTTTAATGAGAACTAAAATAAAAAATTGATATATTCCGTACAACTAATAAAAAGTCACTTATTCATTTCCATTAACAATTACTAATGTTCCCTTAAAAATTCGTTGCGTCGTGTTAACATTTGCTGTAAGATTACAGTCAAAATATAGCATAAAGAAAATTAAAACCCGTATTTCATTTACTTTGAATTGAAACAGAATACTACTTTCGTCTTAGATTGTTATTTACATAATCGAAAAACTCTCATAAAAGTATAGTAGCCGAGTTCCTAATTTCAGGTAATGTAGAGAAATTGATTTGTGATAGAATGGAAACACCCTTTCAGTGTCACGGTAAAAAGCGCAGTGTACTTGATAATTAAATATAGATTTAGGAGACCAAATTTTCACGCAAATACTATTCGCGTATTGTTACATATTACAAAACTTAAAGCTAGCTTTTAAATTAAAATTATTATTTACACTGCTTTCATTTAAGATTCGATAATTCTTCCCTTCCCTTTCCCATGAAAGGAAAAAAGAATGGAGATAGAGTTCTACCCGTCTAGCCTCTCTTTCTTTCTCACCCCCTATCCCCTCCTTTCATATTGATTGTTAACTTTCATTTAAGGTTTGACATATAATGTCTTGTCAAACATGTGCCTAATTAAATAGAAACATGTCATAGGCGCAAAACCTTTAATTTTGGGTTAACCGCAATAGAGTGGTAAGATAAAAACGCAATAATAATAAGGCAAACGCGCAATGCTACCAATTATATAAATGCAATGGTTTTATTATCGATTGAGCAAAGATATGTAAAATCTTTGTCTTGAATAATTTGATTTAATATTGTGGTACATTCTGTATTATTGTATACAATTTTTGGTTTTTTTTTTACTTGTATTATATTTTAGATATAATTTCTCTGAGATTTTCTGGGTGTTTTTTCTTCTTAAATGATATTTTGATGACTTTATTTCTTGTTAATCTCTGTTCTATTGTATCTTTGGTCTTATAATCATTTTTAATATAATTAATTGATTGGGGACAGATTGGTCATTAATTCTAATATAAACCAGCTTAACAATTTACAGCCCGTTATTACACTCCATTTTTTTTAATGTTTTTCAATTCATCTACATTTTTTGGTAAATTTTATAGTTCAATGACCATATTTATTTTTACTCATTTTTATTTCTGTTCAATGTTTTATTTGTATATTTGTATGAATCGGTATGCATGATTTTTACTCAAAGCTACAGGAATGATATCTTCCATATTGTATTACTTTTTATTTATTGAGATAATTTCCTAATTGTTTATGATTGTAATGGGCTGCTGTTTATTACTTTACACACATACAAACATATATGTATATATATATATATATATATATATATATATATATATATATATATATTTGTGTGTGTGTATGTGTGTGAAATAGAGAGAGAAAAAAAAAGAATGATGATTTCAAATTGCAACTGTCCCGTGAGAACTTTTCCTTAATTCATTCTGGTCTGCGACCATCTCAGATATTGCATTAGCTCTTTTCACATGTTAAATATCTTCCTAATGAAATTATTTAAATAGATACAACAGTCCAAAGTTGTTATGTCAACATTGATGATGTTACATTTTGTCAAATTATTAGATTATCGGATTTGATCGATCGGGATGGTAAATTTAATTCTGTGACTTTTCGATAGCTCTCTATAAGGTTCGAAATACCTAGGAAACAATACTGAGTTGAAGGATTGGTTTCAGATACGTTCTTTCCGCCTCTTGCTTACGCTGCACTTATGTTATCTACCGCTACGTTTCGTTTGTCATATCTTCCTTATAAGATAACTAGTCTTCAGAAGAAATAAAATAAATAAATGTTCATTTTCGAATGTAATTGCAATGATTAGCGATTAACGTAATTACAGCATCTCATTTTTTAAAACTTTCCTTTGTTGATGGTAAGTTTTTGCGAGTAAATGTAGAGAGATTGATTTGAGAAGTAAATTTATAAAACGAAAATCGAATTTTGAAAGAAGTTCTTTTTGAAAATTAAAACTAAATTATTACAAAACAACGATTGAAACACACCTTGAATGAAATAATTTAATAGAGATATATGTAGAGTAAAATTATAATTTATTACTAGGTGGGGAATAAACTACTTATGTAAATTAAATAGAAACTAGAACGCAAGAGAATTGAGAAAGCGCAATGTGCGTATGTGTATGCCTTCATTTGCCGTAGTATTTCTCAATTTAATAAAATATGATACAACTTCTATTCATTTTTAAGATTAAAAAATTAGTTTGCTATAAAGGATAACATAAGCTTTGGTACAAATATATCAGGCGGTAACTTTTCTATTTTAATTAAAAAAATATCTCTAATTATACCATGAACATAAAATACAACATTTAAATTAAAAGGTTGGTTTGGGACATTCAATATGAAAATACTTGTTGCATATTTATTATAATTATCTTTCGTGTTATTGATATCTTCTTATTAAATTTGGGCCCCTGATAATTATATATATATATATATATATATGTATATATATATATATATATATATATATGTATGTATGTATGTATGTATGTATATATATATACAAATCATAGCAATGGAATTATGTGGGGGAGAAATGACAAATAATTCTCCACTTTTCCAAATATGTTATGCAAGTAATCCTAATTCACTGAAATACAGATGTTTTAAAAAGTCTTACTGTTATTCGATTTTGTTCTAAGGAATTTTTTTTTATACTTCCTAGTTCCTTTCAAACCATAATTGCATCTTATGGGATTTCTAACTTGAAGAAAATGATAACGTATAACCTTCCTTAGATGGTTGAAACTTTATACAGACTAAATAGGCCTACTTTGACATGCTTTGTAAAATAATAAGTAAATAAGGAATCTAATAACTAATAATAAGTAAATAAGGAATACGTCTTAATACTGGTACTAAATAACGTTCAAATGAGTTGTAAGAGTTCTGCTGCTATCAAACATTCACAAATTTGTAAAACAATATTAAAACAAACAAGATTTAATAATTATTATTTGGTAAAATATAGATACCATATAAAATATAGATATAAATTTTGCCTCTAATGCACTTATTTTTTAAATGTTATTATTCATATTTCAGTCAATGCATAACTCTTATAAAAATTATTTCTTTTAATTAAAATACTTTACTGTAATTTGCATTAATTAAATAAAATAACTTAAATGAAAGTACGATTGTTTTTCAAAAATTTATTGTAAAAATTACCGTCAACAACTATATTTTAAGCGTTTGTCACAAACGAAGATTATTAATAATTTTATACAGTAAAAACACGTGCATAAATAAGGTTAAAAATTCATATTTATTTATCTCATAAATACAGTATTTTAAAATATTTATTTCAGATGCTTTAGTTATTTAACAAAGAAATATTTACTGCTTGAAATATCTCGATGCTTTTCCCAGAAAGATCGGTTATCCGAAAATCCCAGTCCCAAAATGTTTCTGATAATCGATGTTCTGCCATACTTTTTACATACATTCGTTTAGGCAGTACGTTGAATTTACGGTAGAAAATCGATAAATATTTGTCAAAATGATCAGGTGAAATGAATTTTATAACAAATAATCTTGTACTCAACATTCCAATACGCCATAAAGCGTATATTTAAACAAAGATACATCAAGTCTAAAGATGTATTTATCATTGATTTTTCAGTCCATTTAACGCAGAAATTTAAATTTATTTGTCAGCTCATTTATTTCGATCAAATTCTGAACTAAAGCTCTACAAAAGTAATATTCGAATAAATAATTAATTGCTTGTGCCTTTATTCAAAATATAAAGAATGATAAAATCGAATTCAGTTTCATATTTAACACTTTTGAGAGTTATATTAGCAGTACGTCATTTAAATCTGCTTGAAGTTTTCCGTCAATACTGAAATCATAGAAATAAAATTAAAATAATCATAAAGATAAAGTTATTAATGTTCTGTTTAAGTTAAAGAGAGATTTCTTGAGAGTGTCTTTCGAAAATTAATAAGTGTAAGATGTACCTTAAGCTACTTCGCAATTCAAAATATGAATTACTTCTGTGAAAATTAATTGTATTTATTGTTTATTTTTAGAATCTAAAAACCAAGTGTTAAGATTTTTATAACAGAAAAATACATAAATGAATCAGTTATATAAATTACCGTGTGTCATAAGGCAAACCAAAGTTATCTTGTTCTCACAAAGAGGAAACAAATGTATTTCTTCTGAGGTTTGTAAGGAATAAGTGTTCTGATAATCGAATAATTAATTTATAACACAAAACTAAGTAACTCATTCGGGTTGGAAAAGCACATAATTTTATTTTAAACACGATCAATTTTTAAAGAAGAATTTTGGCCTAATCAAAAACATAGACGTTATTTTGTCCATATATCGTTTTCCCTTTTCACTTATAACTTCCTCAAGTTATATAATACATTGTGGTGTGCTCCGTTATGTCACATGCTGTGACAACCAAATATATATATATATATATATATATATATAATCTATTTGTTAGAGTGAAAGAAAATAATACTTTTTTTCATGCATTTAATAATATTTATATTACACTATATTTTCCCTCGTTACTTATGATTTTTTGCCGGCGTAATAGTAATTTGTAAATACAATTCTTTTGGAAAATTTCTTGTCTTTAGAAGAAAAGAACTCAAGCAGATGATGTATGCTTCTCTCTTGAATTTTCTTTCCTTTCAAAACATTTTGCAAGAAGATAAACAAGAGATAATTAGAGGGAACTAGGTCTGAAGAGTATGGCACATATAACAGAATTTCCCAGTCTAGGTCCGCAATTGTTGACAAATCTCCAAACAGTATGTGGTTTGGGAGTTATATGGGGCAATATAATATGCTTTATTCATATTAAACATATCTGTTCTCTTTTCTTCTAGTGGTTTGTTTACATTATACATTTGCTGACAGTATCTTTCGAATTAAGCTTTTCCTTAGGCTTCAAAGGCTCGAAATGTTCTTGGACCTATCACCCTATATACAGTGTTCACAATCTCAATTTCAGATGTGGGGTGGACAGATAGTCCCTTGCTTCAAGTATTCTCTTTTCCTTGCAATGTACTAATATATATATATATATATATATATATATATATATATATAATGTAGTGTAACCCCACTGCACTATACAAGATATTGATGTTTAAAAAAGGATGAAAATTTCCACGTTAAGAAATTGAAATAAATTTAAATGTAGTTTGATTTATTTTATATATATAAATATAATGCTTATCGTTTTATAATACATTTATGTACACACATGCATGCATATATATACATAATGTGTGTGTATAATTATGATATAAATATCAAGCATTATATTTATTTAATAAATTTATTATTAAAAATTTATTATTTAATTAAAGTTTCTTCATCAACATTAAGAAAAAAATATATAATATTAAGCATGATTTCTTTGTACTTTTACTTTATACTTTACCCTTCAATATTTTACAATGTGATTTTTTTTTAAGAAAATCACAAAATAGATTCGAGAATGATTACCGGAAAATCAATATTTTCCTTTTCCCATTATATCATTCCCCCCCCCAAAGCAATTTGTTTCTTTATATACGAGTATTATAAAATGTAATATGCAACATTTCTTTTAGACATAATTAAAGGTTAAATATGAAGGTCTGAATGCACTTAAATTTAAATAGTGAATTAACAAGTATCAGTCATTAATGTTTCCATAATATTCATCATGTTATTTATTAAAATATCAAGATATCTCTACAGTAACATCTACCAAAGATAATGGATTCATTTAATATAAAATTATACAAAAACACATTTTTCATGAATTCTGGAATTTTAAGTTTTATAGTCTTCCATGAAAAAAGAAAAAAATTATGATCATTTCTTATCAGATCATGAGACGACATTGACATGTGATTTAAATTCTACAGAAAGGAAACAATTACTTAAAATTTCTAATACATTTAAAAAAAAGTCATTATTCATGTACAATGCAGTAATTTTTTTTTCTTAAAGTAGTTCCTAATCTATGTTCCTAACTATCTAAATTATATTTGAACATTAAAATATTATTCTATTTATTTTGATCTAGTAATGAATTCATTATTGATATGATTCTATCCATGAATTCATGAATTATTCTACGTTTGTTCAAATTTAATTCAACAAATCTAAGCCTCTTTTTAGTATTCTTTACATCCTCTTTCTAGTTACCTTAAAACTAAGATAGTTCGCAAAGAGAAAAGGATTATATCGGACATACAAAAGGATTTTCTATTAATTTTTTATTTCTTTATATCTCAAGTTCATGCAATAAACTGAGAAACACACTTATGGAAATGTTTATTGCGAATTACATATGAATGAGAACGATAGTAACAGAATATTAAATAACTCAAAAGATAATCAGGTGTAGTTTGCGATTCTATCTAGTGAATTATAAGCAAAATGAATATTTTTTTATTGAAAGAACAGGACAAAGATATTATTTCTAATAAAATAGCATAGAATCTTCAATAAATTGTCACCGAACTCATTCAACATTATTTTTTTCTCTTATTGAATAGTCAAGTGTTTTGTCCTACATCAAAACATTCTATTTTTTTCTTAACCTTCCGTAATTCTCGGTTTTTCTGTAAAAATGTCGACTGCGTCATTTAAGCCAACTGATTAAAAACGTTGCATCAATATAGTCTTTTAATTTGTGCAAGACATCTGAAGCTATATTTTTTTAAAAGTTATGTTCGGAAGCCAAAACATTAAATTGCGTCTCTCAAAGATTTATTTTTGAAAAATAAGTCAGCTTTAAAATGTCTAAGCGCAATTTATGTATCACTGTTTGTGCGTAATCTACTCATAGGCAAACAAAAAACATTATTATGATTTATTACAGGATTATTATGATTGCGCTAAATTTTAAGTACGTAAACAATGTTGCTATTTATAAAAGTTATAATGATATTAAAACAGAGCTTCAAGTTTGATGAAAAACATTTTTAATTTCTTCAACCTGAGGCAAACAATCATTTATTTCGGTAGAAACTGAGATTTAGGTAATTTCATGCAGCCCGCAGCATAATACATAGAAACTGTAAAATGATTGTTAGTGTATGGACAGTAAGTAAAGTATCTGATACTTCTATGACAAGGAAAATTGTCCTTATATTATGCCAAGTTTAAGTAATCTTCACTTCTGAATTAATAGTAATAGAAATCATGTTTTAACATTGACGTGTCTCAAAACTTTTGAATCTATCTATATGAAGAAAATCACATTTGTATATATATTTATAAAGATACACGTAAATATTTATGAGCTATTAAAAATCATTAAATGCGTATTTATGTTTGAAAGTCGCGTACTTACATTTATGTCAATTTTTCTCGTATCAAATCCCCAGTATTTATAGCTTTGAAAAGTTTCAAAGTTCTTATTAACATAACATTCTTTCCCCCGTGCGTAATTATAGTTTCGAAATTTAAATTTAGCAATATTTTAAGAATTTAACATTTTATAATTCTGGTTTCCCTTAATTTTTGTACAAAATTGAGCAGTACTGAAAATATGTGAATGTTTATTAGCAAAAAATTGCATTCACTATACAAGAAATAACCCCTCTTTGTAGTAAATATCCACACTATACGGATGAAATAGAATTTGAGGAAAATAAACCAGAATTCTAAATATTTAGACAAAAACACTACGGCAAAAGTTTTTTTTACAGTTTAACGCATTTATCGACACTTTAAATTCAATTTTATATCATTCGACTTATCGAATTTTGATAAATAATAAGTAAATGGATTCAGCTAAGGGCTCCCAGCTTTTTGACAGCTAAATAAATTAATGCAATACTTGAAGCAATTTTTAAGGTCTCATTTACCTGAAGAACACGCTATAAATAGAGAAACGTCTTAATATCGCTTACTTAATAACTCTAAAAATTTACTTAATGTAGCACATATAAAATCAACATACATCATTATATCACTAATGGTCGAAGTATGTGATAATATGTGATCATGTGATTATGTCAAGACATGTGACTAAATATTACATGTCTTGTTCCACCAGTGATAAACATCATCACAAAGGTATTAATATGAATGGCAAAAATAATAACTCAGACGGACTACCGACTGAAGTCGATATCAGTGGAAGTGTTCGTCACGAAATTTGCATGTGAACGATTCGTAATACTCATCAACTCGGTGGAAAATACACCAGATGAGTACTGAGAAGAGATAACTCAATCCAACTTAGATAGTTAGAAATGAAGCTCAAACTACTGATTTCAAAGGAAACACTACATCTAAGTGTAGTTTTTAGTAATTTGATTCAATGTAGTTAACACAGACTTCAAACCAGGTACTTCTAATACGTATATTTGCTTGTAGTGTGATTCAAAGTAGTTAACATAGACTTCAAGTGAAAGACTACTAGTAAGTGTGTTCTATTAGTGTGGTTGAAAATGGTTAATATAGACTTCAAACAAAAAATACCAGTAAATGTGGTTGTTCGTTGAACAAATTAACGAAAACCAACTTATTGTTAAGGGGAATGACATTAACTCCAGATTCGACACTGTAATTAAGAGCGCTATTTCATAGACAACATCTATATTGAACTGCTCTATGTACACTATCTACAAAACTTCTTATCTTCCTTGTGACACAGTTAACAAAGCCATCTCTAGGGGTAAACAATCTTACTCTTCTGGGTATTCACACTACTCTGTACTCATAACGCTATGGGGAGTAACATACTGGGCTCCCCATTTCCACGTCATCAATTGAAATACAAATATAGTTATGCACATTACTGGAAAATAAAACATATCAAATTATAAAACAATAACACACATTTTCAAAAAACAGTGAAATATCAAAACGAAAAATGAATGGGATTAAAAATAAATTAATTGTGCACAGGAAGTCTGACCAGCTTATGGATTGGTCTCTTTACTTCATCTAGGACAGGTTTTAAGTTCACCACTCTTACTCTGTCATCAGACCCTTAAGAAGTATGAATCTATTTTGCTGACATGCTAGGGGTACTGTACCCACAGCGGTGCGGGCGTATTCCATCATAGCAGTCTCGTAGTATTAAGCTTTCTGTCTCACCCATCATAGCATTAAGCAACTCTGTAGTTTTACAAAAGCAATGGATATTCAGACATCAATTGGAAGTGCATAAGGCATTTCAACACTCATGTCCTCATTCAGATGAGCATACTTGGGATCACTCACGTTCCGTAATTCTTCTTTTCTCTCACCTCTCATGGACCTCTTACTAAAATAGTCATTCAGAGTTTGGTGTAGATACACACAAAAAATTGCTACAGAAAACTACCTTTAGAATCCAATTGATTGACCACAAAATTTTAAGAAAGATGTTCATCAAATGAAATGTGAATTTTAACTTTCAAGTGCGGCTTCTTCCAGGAGTACATGACTTGATTATCCTATATTTAGGAATCATTTCCTGATTCCTAGTTACAAATATGATCAATTTCTTCGAGTAAAAGCTTGTATGTATGCAAGCATTGTGAGTTTAAAGTTTTTCTTTCTTTAATTATAGTATCAAGTGACACTTTAAATTTAATTGTATCTAAGAATATAGTCAAAATCTCTTCTCCTTCTGCATTTCTAATTCACCTGAATTGCCATACGACAACTCTCAGCAACTTACTCCAAAACTTATTCCAAAACTGTTCAATTAAATCCAACTGAGATTCCTCTGCCCCCTTAGTATTTCTACACTAAATATCTCTTGCTACCCTTTGACCAACTGTTTAGATCAATTCTAATTACTTTTTAAAAGTCAAATTTGACCTAACCACCACTTCTCATTAAGCTCCAAATTCTCTGTTGACACTCCTCTTGTAAGTAAATCTTCGGAATTCTCTTCCGATGGACAATAATTCCAATTACTCCAACTTGATCTCTCTTGAACCTCCACAACCCTAATATCAACAACCTGTTTCCATCTTTTCACACTTTTCTGTACCTAATGCAACGCAATGGAACAATTGCTCAAAATACTATTTACCCGATCTCATCCTTGAAAATATTCTTAAGATAATTCCCGACTCTAACACCTAATACCATAGATATCAACTGCAATCGTGGTAGAGTTAATTTCTTTAACGGAGCTACTCTACTCTTTAATATTACAAAGGATACTCCATAATTCTCACCAATTCCATAGTATCTAAAATAAACGACTGCTCCGCAAGCACTTAGTGAAACATCACAAAACACATGTACCTCTACTTTTTGATTTTCACTCTCCATAAAATTAATATCTCGTACTATTAACATCACTTAACACTTAATTTTTCAGTTACGTTACATCTCTTAACACAATCTTTAAAAAAATCATTTTTAATTCATCAAACCACCCTTTAATTAAAAAAAATATTGCTTTCCGATTCTTAATAACCAAAATTCCTCAATAGATCCGTTTCGTATCTACCATTCACCAATTTTAAATTTCTCTCAAATTAATCTATTAAGGTTTTATCAACAAATTTTAACTGCCTCTTCTTTAATTCCTAAAGCCTCGAGTTCGCTAAAACTAGAATATCCGAAGCAGCTACACAAAAATTCGTTGATACTGTATCTCTAACTCTGTACATAAATTCCCCCTGACTTTCTTGTTAAGTGAAGTGGAATATAATCGGCACACATATAATTCCTTGATCTGTCATTTCGAAAGAAGTAGCTTCAATAATCTACCAGAAAACATATGCACCTAACAATATTTCAATATTTATATCACATTCATAACAATTGGCTAAGGCTAATCCTCTAGATCGCATAATATTTTGCACTTCAACATTTGGAACTGAAACAGGCGCATCATTTATAGTGTCTGTTACTAGTATCACAATTTGAATAGATTGATTGATTAGGATTATACCTATTAGTTAATTTCAAATGTACTATGTCGTAGAATTTCTCATTGGGCTTTGTAGAGCCATAGAAAAAACTGATCATCTTTCTTCTCTAACTGGTTTTATTTTCAGGCAATTTGCAAATGATTTCGTTCATCGTACACCAACTTCCTTCTGGACCATTGTCTCAACAAATTCTTACTAGTTTGTTTACTTTGCTCAATCATCTATTCGGGCCAACATTCCAGCATCGGCCACAATCATCATTTGCACGGCACGTTAGCAATAAAACAGTAGGCATCTGAAACCGTGACACTGAGGACAACGAAGTTGAATTTATGTGGGTCGCTTTGAAGAGACAATTTTTTCGATGGAAGGGGGAACTTTTTCAATACGCGTGAAAAGTTTTTCTGCCATCTCTCTTGGAAAATGAATTAATTGATGATGCTGTTTCCCACAAAAACAATTTCGTAATTTGCAACTCTTTAAGTTTTATTCAAAGGAAAAACACTGGACACAAAAATTATTCTTTTTAACTATTTCGACATGTTCCTTTACAGACATTTTTATAATTATGACACGAATTCAGAGAATTATTTTCATTATTTTTACTCAAAATATATCTGTGATTTTTCATTCCAGACATAAATACAATTTAAACACTTTTATTATTGTAAATGTGATTTTTATTCACATAATTTTCCTCACTTATTTTATAGGCATTGCCTGAAAATAAGTTCGCAAAAAAAAATCTTGGCTTTTGCTTAACTTTTGATGATAAATAAATATCACATTCCCATATCCCATAATTAGGGATTTATACTATGTTTTTCCTTGTTTTACTGCTATGCTAGACTTTAATTCACTATCTAGTTCACTAAAAATCTTATTTGAATTTATAAGAGCACATAATGATTTGAAATCATTTACTTTCCGCAACTGACAAGAGTAGTCAACATTTGCACTTACCTTTGACGCGAATTGCACATAATTCTCAGAAAGCAATTTTTGGGCAGAACACAAATAATTTAGACATTCTTGAGGAGTTGGTTGAATTTCCTTCAAAATAATGCATTTTAGCTTATTATAATCCTTCATATCCTCTACACTCGCACATAGTAATAAATTATTACTCTTTTACTTAAAATATTTAAGAGGATTCCGGGTTTAAGCACTTCTGGTACCTTGTTTTTTTCTTAAAACCCTTTCAATTGACCGAAAAATGAATTGAAGAATTCTGCTTTAGAGGGAACAGCAATTGCTAATGTTTTAACTCTTTTAATTAAATTTTCAATATTTACACTTAAGGGTTTTGTCTCAGTATTTTGTTTTAGGGGTAATTCCTTCCTGGTATTAAATAATTATAATTCTGCTTCTAACCGGAATAATTTTTATTTCTCTAATTGTAACCTTATTTAAATTTCTGATTTTAGTTCTGATTTTTTTTTAAATTTCTTTTCTCCAAGAGTGCCAATAATAATATTTTGTATGAATTCCGCATTGTTTAGATAGATTTCTGAATTCTCAACTAAGATTTTTAATTCAACCATTTCAGCTCTACTTGGAACATCTAGAGCTAACTCCTCTGCTACGAGTTTCAACTCGTCTTTTTTCAGTGATTCAAGATTGATTTTAATACAAAAATGTAGAAACTCTTAATTTACAATATGAACACTAAAAACAATCAGTTCTAAAGAAACTACACGCTCATCACAGAACATAACTTTATTAAATTCAAATTATCAGTCACAGAACACAACACTATTAAACTCAGATTACGAATTGCAAAACACACAACTCTATTTAACTCAAATTATCTAACACAGAACATAACACTATTAAGTTCAAATCTACAAAACAACATTGTTAAATTTAAGATATCAATATCACAGAACACAGTACTATTAACCAAATTATCAATTACAGAACACAACACTAATTAACTCAAATTATCTACCACTGAACATAACACTATGTAACACAAATTATCAAGCAAAACACCTACTATACAACAAAAATCACAAAAAGATTCAGCAATAAGAAATTATCTCAAAATTTGTACTCGCCATAGTACTAGCACGTGCAACCAAACGCGTAATCACACCGAAAATGCCTTTCTCGTGCAAACGACAAGGGTTAGAAATGCACTGCTAACAACGGAAAATACTAACACAATCTGCCTCGCTCATAACTTATTTTTTCTCAATTTTTTTCTCTGATTTTTTTTAAAGGATCTTCCCTACCCTAATCCTGACACCATGTATAAAATAACCAATCAAAGTACTGCACGTTGCAACTGGCGCCGACAATTTTGAGGGGATATTGTTCACTATTGTTGATACCAAATTCAGTCGATGGTCAGAATTTGCTATTATTTTTTCAAGTGTATTAAAAACCAATCAAACTTTAACTATCATTTGGCAGCTGATGTGGTCCGTGAGAACTTAGCCTCTACGTTCCAATAAAGAGAGAAAGTTCCAATAGAGATAATATTCCGTAATGCACTCAATAACACATTTGTTAACATATATGATTAAGTGGTTATGTATAGTGAGAGTTAGTTAGGCGTGATGGCGCCAGAGCCGGGTAGGGCTATACTGCGAAAACAAAGTGTAATTGTGAACTAGACTTTTGAGAAATGGAAAAAAGAAAAAATAGTTGACAAGAAAGTGGTTCGAAAATAGAGAAGGATCGTTAGGGTATCCATGGATGCTATTGTGTACATTTCACATAAAGAGTAATTGAGTTCATATAAAAATTTAAATGTATCAGGTAAATAAACTGATCAAGATCCAATTGAAAATTGAATAAAAATTAGATACATTGCGAGAAAAGTTAATTGGAAGGTAAAATAAATATATCAACTTTGAAAAAGTTTTATCATACGAAAAAGCAACACTGTCAAATATTCTTATAAAATATATTTACTTTTTGCAAATCTGTTTAATACAGATTATTGTTTAACATCATAATTATGCAATAATATTTACTTTTCGTAATGTTTTATGAATTACCTTTTGAATATCTACTGCGAAAAAAAAAATATAGAATTTAAAAAATATGAAAAAGAATTGAATAAACCACACATTCATCCGAGTTAAGTTGTTTTAAAGCTTTTTAATATTTTTGTTTCCTTTATTTCAAACCTAACTATTGCTTTTGATAACATCGCTTACTTCAGAGAATCTAATTCCACTTGCTGCATTTAAATAACAACAATACATTAAATAGAAACTAATGATACTATATTATGGAATTTAATGCCTTGTATCGATACCCTCCCGCTCCAAACAATTTCAGAGCAACTAGAGTAAAAATAAATTTTAAGTGCTTTTATGATAATGGATGCCAGTGGGATCCAAACAAAATTTATTTGAAAATAAAATCTGAAAATAGGATTGCAGTTTAATTTTAGAAACAGAGTAAAGAAAGCTAATTAAAGCACAGCCATTAGAAAAATAGTTACAAATTAATGTATATTTGATGCATCTTCATTTAGGAGTATGAATTAATTAGAAATTATGTAAGTTATCGTATTGCGTTTATTTTGAATAAATGGATTCTTAAATTGCATTTTCCTGTATACCCTTTTAGTATAATTAAAATTATTATTGCACAGGTATCTTTAAACAGCTTTTGGGGAAAACGTATAAGAGTTTTGAATTTACTGCACACGATAAACATTTTAATGTATATTAATTATTTTAATGTATATTAATATTATTTATTTTAAGCATAAGGTAAAAAATTATTGACTTTTCATTTAGATCAAATGTTTTCAAGTATGCATAATAATACTTAATTTAACACAAAGATGTTAACCAAGAATTATAAATGCATAAAATTAAAACAGGATATATATACATATATATATGTACAGGGTATCTGTGTCGGTGACTAGGGATATAAATGATGGGTAATAATTAATCACTAAGACTAACGTTTATTTGTCAGACGTAGGGGCGGAAACATTTACACATTGGACAAGAAATACAAATGTAACAACGAAGATACTACAAAAAGGATCTATCGCTCTTGAGCTTAACATAATGTTTATCTCTCTGATTCCTGTGAGAGACTAATTTTCTATTTCAAAGCGTTCAAAAGCCCTCGCATTTAAGACATCTCCAGTTTTTTCCGTATGACTTCCAAGCCAATTCTTCCCAGACAAGACTTTCAAATTTCTTTCTCGATGTACTTCCTCGGCTGCACCGTGCTCCTCACGCAGAGCGAGTGTGCCATCGTTGACCACATCTCTCTTTCTCTCTCTCAACATAAGAGTGTGAATCCTGTGACAACTTTAAAAATATTATTTTCAATTTTTCTGTTTTTCTTTGAAAACATTTGGTCTGATTAATTTCCTCTTCATGTTATACATCTTTCAGGTTTTTGTGATTTTCGTTTACGTTACTTTATTTTGAATTTATTGAGTTTTCCTTTATTCGTGAAATCGTTTAGTTTATTATTTTCCACTTATCCTTAAAATTCAAAAAGTTTTGCCATATATAATTTAGTATGAATTTTAAATTATTTTCATAACGAAATACTTCCAATTAAACGTATTTTTATATTTCTTTGAATTATTTGTGTATTTTTAATCGACTTTATTTTAAATAACTATATCTCTTTTTCAGTCAGTGTATTTATTAAATTAAGAATTCGTGAGCAAAATTAAGATAATTTGCAAATTATGTCTATTTTTACAAAACGTATTGAAACAATTGTACGAATTATGCCAACTCAAAAATATACAAATATTCTGAGTTAAATACATAAGTTTATATGTGTGTGTTTGCGTAGTTGTGACTGGAAAACCGAATATATATATATATATATATATATATATATATATATATATATATATACTTAAGAGTCATTTAAAGCAGAAAACAAAATATGTAACGAAAACAAAGGACAAAAGAATTTTTAAGTTAATAAAAAATAAACTTAAATAATAAAAATTAAAATATATTATATGCATTACGGCACAAAAAGGATGGATTTATTGCATACTTAATGCATGTAACACTGCGCTTTGGTCAATAATTTTAGTGAAATTATTTTTACTTTGCTACTTTTCCCCCCTTTTCTTATGACTCCTTTAATTTGAAGATGATGAAACAATAATTAAATTCTTATAATGAAGTAAAAATATTTGTTTTTTGTTCTATAGTTTATGATACACTACTTAAAAGTATTCAATCACCTTTTTCTCAGTTTTCTGAAAATGATATCTGACCCCGTCTTTGCTGATCTACTCCAATGAAACTCGTTAATTAATGAGACTATAAACAGAATGATAGGCAAATCTTTAGTATCTCTAATCTTAAGGTAAATCTCTTATTATTGTCTAGGAATAATAAAAAAAAGGTTTTTTATATTACGAAAGGGGATAGTTTACTAACACTAATTGTTAATTGAAAAATCTACTATTTCATTAGAAGCAAAAACGCGTCCTATTAAGGAGCAACACTACTTTATATAGGTTCCCAGTCCAATATTAGCTATCGTGGATTCCAGTCCTTTTGGTATCAATGTTTTGAAAACTATTGTCTCACTAACAATACATACATTCATTCATTCATATATATATATATATATATATATTGTTAGTGAGGTATACTCAAAAAATATTCAATGGATTTACAAATATTCAAAAAATATTCAATGGATTATTATATAGATTTTTTCGCACAATGTTGCATTTGTATGTAAGTGTGTTTTTATATTCTTTTTATCCCAAAGTTTCTACTGGATCGGTAAATTATAAGTGTTTCGCGAAATTTAAATCAAAGCAATTATATCTAAATAAAGATTATATGTATCACATTTTTTCAGTTACGCATATTATTATATACATTCGTTTGTTTTAAAACGTTCCAATTACATATGATTTTAATAATACATATATAATTAGATAAATAACATATTTTTCTTAACATTTGGCTGTACAAATAGCAGGTGACCAGCTTCTGTCAGCATTTTATTTGATTACTTTTTTGCTTATATTTTTTTCATATCAACATTTTTCTTTATCTCTTATTTACTTACAAATGATGTAAATATTTTTTTAAAAAAACGCCATTGCTGCAAAAGTTCTAACTATGACCAGTTGATTGATGCGCATATTATATCCAAAATATTTAATGAAAGGTTAAAATTGAATTTATCTGAGAAGTCATTTGGATGTCGGGTTTCACAAAAATGAAGATGAGGTGATTTAATGCTGAATATATTATGTAATTAAGTTGTTGTTTTTTAAAATAATTTAATCAAAGATTGGAATTTCTTTGATTTTCAGTTTTCAAAAAACTAACTTAATTGTCTGTTTTCGAAAAACAAAATGAGTTATTTTTATTTAGTTTGTGGCTTTCATTTAATTTCTTTTGTTTTTCTCAGTTGATGCTGGTCTATTTTTCCGCCAACCTTGTACGAGTCATATTCATCAATCATCTGTAATGCCTCACCCGCGTTCGTGCATAAGCCGCCATTCTAGACGCTCGATCACAGAATATCAAAAAAGATCAAAACAAAGTGATCAAGAATGTTTAGACGATAATGGACGTGTTGAATTAATCAGAACTTATCAAATGAGAGCAGAACTGGCAGATCAGTGAGAAGAAAGAATTCAAGTCTTATGAGTAGAAGCGAGAAGAGTAGCACATTCTTCTCAACAAGAACTAGATCAACGTCTAAGACATGTTCAGATGCAATATCTGGAAGATCGAACTTCGTATCATCGAATTTTATTTGCACGCAAACCCTATTTTCAATACAATACTTCAAGTAAATTAGTTCAAATCGGGAAAAATGGATAAAGTTTGTCCGCACTGCACAGCAATGAAATTTATAGGTGAAGCTCCCGGGAAAATGCTGAGAGTGCCAACAGTACCGCTGAAAAGTTTGTGAAATAGAATGATTATAACCATTCAAAACATTCCTAAGAATCATAAGAAAATGAAACGGCTGTTTTCTGATGACTTTTTTTGGTGCTAACGTTATAGCGGAGCATTTTACGCTAACATTTTAAATTCATGGACAAATTTACCTCAATAATGGATCTTCGCTTCCTTTCCCCAGCGATGACCATAAATTTCTCCAGATCAGTTTTATAGAAAATCATAATGTCCAATTGAATACTCGCTGTAAAATCTCTACTAGAGTCAAAATACAAATTTTTAATCCTTTTTTTTAAATAAAAAAAAGTGTTACGAGACGATAATAATTTAATTCGGATGTTCAAAAATGCGATTATCTCATGTCATTAGATAGCCATAAAATTGTTATTCATACTGATCAAACACAAGCAAATGATTTAAATGATATATCGCGCCAACAATTGATTCGGTAGTAATTGTAATGTGTGGAGAAGAATTTTATATTCACGATATCGTTCTGCAGCTCCAAAATGAAAAACTACAATGTAATGCTGACACTCATAGATGCTATGATCCATTGACATATCGAATTATGTATCTAAATGAAACAAGATGCTTAGCATTTTAACATTAAAATTATAAACAGACTCACAGGTGAATATGCAGACGAAATAGTTAGATCAATAAATTATTATTCCTATAGGATTATTATGCTAGAGTGAAGGTAATCATATTTTCAAATGCCCTCAACTCTTCCATCAGTTAATCGTCAATATATATATGCGAAAATAGAGTTGGAACGACTACTATTTATTAGAATAAATAAAAAAAAAGGTATTAGCAGAGAAACGATAAGTAATGATGGTGATATAAACTATATACATAGGAAAGATGACCGTATTCCATGCAACATATATTGGTAGTTCTCGAAACGTGCATGAATAAGCTGATGTCTCTATAAAGCATGTGAGGAAAAATATGGTCATTTTGATATTTTCCTTTCATTTACATGTAATCTGGCATGGGATGAAATAAAATAGTTGCTACTTCCAGGACAATCTCCTACTGATCGCCACAACATTACAAAGCCCATTTATTTTCAAACAAAAGTTAAAAGATATTAATTAATTGCACCACTTCACTGACCGTTTTCAGAGAAACACAGTACTAGATGTACTCTGTAGAGTAGCGAAATAATGATTTTTCACCTGCACATATTTAATACGGCTTACTCTGAGGACAATGCCAAATGAATTCGATGAGGTCAAATCTGCCAAAATACCAGATCCCACTATTGATAATGAATTGCTTTAATATCAATAGTGTTATCAACTGTGTGGGATATTTTAGAATTTTTATAGCCAGAGCATGGTACACGGATCACGTGGAACAATCAATACGAATCCCCCATGTATGATCAATGGGAAATGTTCTACACGCTAACCTCGAGAGTTGTTAAAAGACACAATAACTAGCAATGATGGTTACCTGCTATACCAAAGAATAAATACAGAATAGAATGGAAAAGCGATTACTTTGAAAACTAGAGGAAAGATATTGCAATTGAATGTAACTGACCCGTTCCATATTCTTCACATTTTTCGAAATATTTTAAAGCACATATCAAAGCTGAGCATTCAAAATTCTGTGATATCCATAAATTACATTTGTAAATACGTCAACATAAGCAGAGATATTGCCGTATTTGGAGTATCAACAAAAGGTAAGTTAGATGAAATTTCACAATACCAAATTGGCAGATATATTAGCAACAATGAAGCTGTGTGGGGTATTTTAGAATTTCAAATCCATGAGAGGGTTCCAACTATTGTTCAGCTTACTATTCCTCCTAAAAACGGACAAATAGCGTGTTTCACGGAATACAATATAGAAGACAGAATAAAAAACCTACCGAACACAGCGTTAATACATTTTTTTTCATTTATGTCAAATTGATGATTTTGCAAGAACTTTAAAGAACGCAGATATTTTGACTTATTTCGCTTGGAAAGCAACGCAAAAGAATTTTGAAAGAAAAAAAGAGAGGAAAAGCAGTAGTTGAACAAGTGAGAATTTTTCATCAAATGCTTTAAGAAAAATGTACTCCGTACTCGTACATCTGAACAAAGCCGAATGCTTTTAATTTACATTTGCTTCTGATTATAGTTCGTGGTCCAAAATAGTTTAAATACTTACGAATAGTGGATGGAATAATATACATAATATGTATAGGAATACACACACCGCCTCACGACTTGAGAGGCACTTAATTTGCTTCAAAACGACAATAATTAGGATAAGTTGACTTAAGATTCATCTGCTAGTTCTAATCCATTTCAAATACGTATACACTGTTCGCAATTATTTCATCTACATGTTCCCGTCACAACTAATTCATGTGTGGTAGAAATACAAAGACTACATGGTCGAAGATATTCTGTATAGAATGCGTGAAGAGGCACATAATCATGGCTTGTTTTTCAGAAAAGAAATATACAATGAAGCACTAATCTTTATTGAGAATCTTGTCTTGTAATGTATGGCAAATTGATTGCACAATTGGAAGTGACAACACCGAATAGGTCTATCAATGTAACATTCGAGAGGGAAATGCTCAGAGCGGAAACATACAACAGAAATGACTTACAGCTGTTCGTTCAGGGAAATACACTGAAACTCCAAGAACAAAGGATAGCACATTTCACCAACATACAATCTATGACCAGCCAACCTGGTGAGGTATACTTTTTGGGGGAATGGAAACACGTTCTTAATTTCCTTTAACCTGGCTAACTCCATTTAAAATGTCATATAGTGTTAGCACTTGCTACATGTGAAAATCCATCGTGCGGCGGATTCTTTGATAAAAAAGACAAAAGATATTCCGAGCAGAATCAGAGAAGAGTAAAGTTTTCCAGCTCAATTCTTCTGTTCAAATATTGCGTAAATTTATATCTAATTGCATATAGCTGTATAGATAGTGTTATCAAATATTTAGTTCCTTGAATCAAACATCTTTCTTGATGTAAATTTTACGTTGCCTTTAATTATCCTTCAACACCATTAATTTTCCAAAATAAAACATATGTATTTCTCATAAAAAGTTAAATATTAACTAATATTAAACAAATAATATGAAACGAAACCTTAATAGCATACGACAAGTAAGCATTTATATATTACATTTAACTACAATAGGAAAAAAAATGACATATCTCATCAAGTAAAGACTTATTTTTACTTCATTAAGTTCAGATCTATTTCAAACATTTCTTATGTAGTCAAACAATGACTAAACCAATAAAACGCGAGGAAGAAAAAAATCATTCTGATTAACTCCGTCCTTTTTTAAGTTTGTTTTTCTTAATTCCCATTAGAAACCAGAGAATTTTTCTTGGGTAAGAAAAAAACCCACTAACCGTTTCCAACTCATTTCCTGGTACCCAAGAGGGGAAAAAATCAACCATTATCAGCACCACCAAACCCGAAAGGGAAGAAAAACATCACAAAGGCACCGGTGCCTCTAAACAAATCGATTTGAAGGGTCCCGAAGCGATATTAGAGGTCCCAGACACGTATCCGAGATGACTCACTGTCTTCAACTTTCATCCAATTATACTAGGGTCTATTAAAGCAATTTACTGACTTTTTCTTTTCCGCCTCATTAGCTGACTTTGCCGAGGTTTCCGAAGACGTTGTTGTGAGAATGGTTTTCTAGCTGTTGAATGCAGTCGTCTATTACAAAAGAAAATCGAACGAAATTGTTTTTGTTTGTTTGTTTCACGTATTAACTTCAAAGGCAACTGCAAAGGTACTTTCAATTTGTTTAGTACGAATAAGATCAGAAACCGCAGTCATTATGGACTCAAAGAAAAATATCGAAATAGGAAATTCAACCCCTTAAGATTATGATTTGCTGTATTACTTGTAAATTAATCTTTTAACTAACGCCCTTCATTATACAGCGTGATCAATTTAAAAAAAAGTACCCAATGAATTTTCTTATTACCCTTAAATTTGATAGATGTGCAACTATCCTAACACTGAAGTGTAATTGTTGGAAACTTATTTAAGTGTTTGAGACAATTGTCAACACTGTTGTACTGTTATAAATTTATTTGTGAGTAAAAGTGAAAGATGGAGACGCATAATGTTACTTAATCCTATGATACATTTATCGCTGAAAAACATAATTTAAATCAAAATTTTTACATTATCATTCCTTACAGCAAATGCTAAAAATTTTCACCACTATTTTGAGTGCAAACATGAACACGTAGAAGCAAGTGTTTTGAGACACTTCGCAACATTGTTGGTGTTATTGACGATATTTCTTCAGTTATGATTTGTTTTAATTCATATTTGTTTGCAAGACTTCTCTGGAAAACACTCTCTGAGATAACTTCCATCCCCCTCCCCGAAAAATAAACTAAGGTGGTGAGGTCTAGTGACCTTGGTGGACACAAGCCTATTGAAATCAAACGATCATGAAAGAATTCCTTAAACACTTTCATTGTTTGGTTTGACGTGTGTGGAGTGGCTATGTCTTGCTGATAACTGCAGTAACTCCCCTGCATCTCCAGTGAAGCAATAAGAATTTGAATTATGTCTAGGTACACTTCGGAATTCATTTAAATCAAAGGATTAGTTTATGCAGACGATTTTTATTGTTACCATTCATAATCTTACGAAATGAGAAAATTTTTAAAATACATTAATTGGTTCATCGAATATGTTTAAAAAATATTTAATAACCCACATTTAAGAAAAATTTAAATAACTCGATAAAAATAATATAACTATATATAGAGCTTTGATATTTTGTAAATACATTATAAAAGTCGCACAATTAAACTAAGGTAACATATTTATGATCGCTTTCAGAATTCTATGTCTCTTTGAGGCATGAAAAAAATAATGTTGACAGAATTGATAAGGGGAGGGGATTCAACGAACTATATGAGATAAAATGAAGTTAATTTTTTTTCGTTCCTGTTATTATTCATTAAGTTAAACATAATGATTTTTCACTTTCCTCTGCTTCTTTTTCAATTTTATAAATATCCTCAACAATATCAATTTAAGGAGTCAGTGTTGTAATCACTGCATTAGATTACTAATATTTTCACCTTGTTGATCCAACATTTGCTGCTTAATTTGAAGAAAAGAAACCTAATTTTCTTAACGAAAGCATGGAGATTCATAAGAAATAGAGAATTACATTTATTGATGGTTTATTAACGTCACATTGAGAATCAACATGATGGCTATTGGAGATGGATCTCGCAATTTGGAACCCCTAGACGAGAAAGATACCTGTTGGCACCTCTCTCTCCAAACTTATTCATCTCGGCAACGGGATACGCATGGAGTTCCAATAAATTAAACGTGCCGTAAGCAGTGGATGTTTAGTGGCATCAGTACTCTATCCACAACTCCACAGGAACATTGCTGTTCCTGAGTTCACAGTCGTGACCACTAGGCAATCACTGCCTCCATTACAATTAAAATTAAATTAATTTAAATTCCTCCACAGAGAGGCATTTGTTCCATAACGCCATATACACTATTGAGTAGTGGGAGAAACCACAGTAAAAATGCTTGAAACTCGCGACCTATCGAGATAAATCGAATGTATTGTACAATCATTATAGATAGATTTTTATATTATGCATTATAATGGTCTATAAAATTTTACCAACTACTGACGAAAAGAAGGAAATAGTAATAATAAGTTACATTTCCTAAGTCTGTCTCATATGCTGCAACATATTAATAGATTTACATTCTACACATTTCATGTGATTATTAATAAAAAAAATCTTATATAATTTAATTGCAAATCATTTAATAGCTTTTTTTAAATTATGAAAGAATTTGCTCTATCTCATTTCAAGACAGATATAAAAGAAAATGTCGCAAAAGGTACAGATATTCTACAATAATTTCTATACGGCTTGAGTTATTGGTGGTTTTCTAACGCCACACTTGGAAACAAAGGGAGGCCTACGGATGACAAACATTGCCATTCAGAAAAACGATCAAGTGAGAAGGACGAGAAGAGAGTTAAAACTCCCCTCTAATAAACACCGCACCACCCTAAAGTGAGGGTATTAAGTTACACAGATTTAATCTATATCACCTCCTCAACACACAGGTATTTAGTAGAAGACAACTCATGACTCAAATACGGCGAAACCATTCATGAAGTTGCGACCACGACCACTGGAATTACGAAATAGCAGCAAATAAGATGAAGATGGGAAATTCCTTCAGTAAAATGTACAACACCGCATTCACTATCAAATTAATTCAAGTGGCTTAGACAAATTACTCTTTACGCTGAATAATAGTGTTTTCATAATTGAAGGAGCAAATGTATTAAATCTTACAAAAGAATAAAATAGAATTTTAAAGAGTGCAAGAATAAATTTTAAAAAAATTAATAACTTGTAATCGAAAATTTAATTGTACATTATTGTCTCATGTGCTACTTTGATTTTATACGTGATGAAGCCTTTAATAAAATAGATACAAACGAGTTGATGATAAGCAATATTTACCATTCGAAATTGAGTGACTTCATTAAATTTTGTAAGCGCCGTAATATACTTAAATTCGAACATCTTATTGAATCTTCTTTGGGGAAAATGTTATCTAATTATTTCAGGATAATCTTCGAATAAAGTTTTGAAGAAATGGAAAATAAGTTTTTAAACAATTTTAAAACCAAGTTTTTATGTCAGAAAAAGTAATCAATTTGAAATGTCATACCCTAATTGCATACAATGGTTGGAATCATGGAATAGTGGCACGTTTTTTGCAAGTAGGTACCATTTCAGTCCAGTCATTAATTATTAATATTTTTATCGAAGAATTTGTGTGCTTCTTTGTCAAATTAATATCACTAAGATAATAACACTATTTTACTTTTCACGCAATTTTTTTTCAAAAGTATTTATTTATGAAAGTTGAATTATTATATGAAAAAAATCAACTGCTTGGTTTATTAATAGTGGAATATCATTAAAAATAAAAAAAATTCCGCAGTAAAAATGATGAAATACAATACTTAGTATTAAAAATGTAACTTTTTATGGCCTAATAATATACTTCCTAAAGTATTCAAATATGAATAAGATATTCAATGGATGCTAAAAGAATAATAATCCTTTTTTTATATTATTTTTATACTTGTATAAGAAATAGAAATAAGAAACCCTCTCATCCATATCATACAAAGTGAATTAAAATTAATAAAAACTAAAAAGTGGGAACAAATTTAAAATATATATATATATATGTATCGTTAATAGATATCATAGAACACTACCTTAAAATTGATTAAATTTCAGGTTTTTTTTTCTTTAGTTCTGAACTGTATTGACTTTAATTCATTAAATGTCGATGTAATGATGCATTGCATTCTCTTTAGAAAAATTTTACGAAAATATGGCAAAAAGTGGAATGGAAATTTATTGATTTATTGATTAACTAATTTATTCTCACACATACTCACTCACTCACTCACGCATTCACGCATTACACGTGCTCTTACTCACTCGCTCACTCTACTATCTCTTTTATCAACTGGTTTTATGTCAGATCATTAATTCTATTTCTAATCGAATACTGACATCACATTTGCTTACAAATATTCCGGTTTTCCACAGTAACTAGATGCACTCATCTGTGCAGATGGACATATCGTACATCGCATGTATAATAATATAAGTACATTTAATACCATCTTAATGAATTGTATCTAAGAAAAACAATCATTATGAGGCTATTCCAAGTAAATATACCAAGATGTTCAAAACATAAACATCAATAGAATTTAATCATACAAGTTGTTGGGAGTCGATTATCTTTTCACTCCCTCTACCGAGCGTTACCATTTCAACAAAATAGAAATAACAATAGTAAGAATAGTATAAATAATAATAATAGAAAAGACTGCTTTCCACACACTTGCTCACAAAAGTCTGCTCTTTACATGCATTCCCTCATTGACTAACTCACGACTCACGATCGCTGCATTCACTCAGTACTCACCCCCCTCCAATCCTAATGCAATTACTCACTAACTTATTATACATTACTCACTAACTTATTATACATTACTCACTAACTTATTATACATTAGAAATTTTGGTCACAAAGATATTCAGAAAACACACATGTATTACATTTTGATAAATGATAAGGAAACCATTTTGTCGTAGACTAAAAGAGTACCCCTTAGGTTATTTTTTTTGTCTGCACTCCGAAATTTTCCGGATATATCATTATTCTTATTGTTTGAAATTTCGAAACTTTTTGTACTTTTTTACATAATTTTAAAGTAACATTCTCCGTTCATGCACATCGATACCTTCGTTTAATAGCTATTTCTCTGTAGCTCAATACATTCATGATTTTACTATTCCAAGGGCTCTCCAAATATTTTCTGTACTTCTATCCGTAATGGTTCGCCAATAACCCTGGTACCGGCATATAACTGTCCATGGTCTGTTACTAATCAGTTATACTGTACTGAATATTTAATTGATAATACTTAATTACACCTAATACAAAAATGCTGGAAATAAAGTTTAAAATAAATGTTTGTTATTTCGAGAAATATTCCCACCCAATGGGTAAATTACCAAATACGAAAGTGATTGTTAGGGCCGAAAGTAAAAGCATAATTTTTTTACATGTATTTCTCTAAATTCAATATACGAACCAATATATTTTATTTTGATATCAATGCAACAACTATTCAAGTTATTGCTTAAGGTTAAAAGCCAATAATGTATTTTAGAAATCGAGTTATTGCATCAAGTCTATTTAATTAACATTAACAGATGAATTCCGTATACGTTTACCTTTCGAATTATTTAGTAAATAATTTCTGGGAATAACTAAACTGCCACATGTACTTTATAAGATGAAAGTTTCCAAATAATTTTCAATTAGCTTAATGTTTAATTATTTTTCATTTAATTGTTTGAAATTGCACAATACGTATACACAGACATCTATCAGCCCGTAATGATATTTTTAGAGTTTAATATTTGATACTTATTTATGGAGAACTTTGATATTCTATGTTTACTTTGATATACTATTTTATTAGAATTACTTATATATAATTTACATTGCACATTAATATACATCATGTATTGAAACCATTGCTAAATGTAGATTAAACAGGAAATAGTCTTATAATTTTTACAGTAGTGAAAAGAAAGTGAAGTCTGTACAGTTTTAAAACAACACTTTAAAAAATAAAATATTCTTTAATTTAAGTGTAAAGTTGTATAAACTGGAAGAGTAATACTAGTTATTCTACTTAAGTGTCTATAGAATGAAGTTATTGTTTGAAATAAAAACGATCTTGTCGGTTAAAAATATATCTTTAATGTATGCAATAATTATACATAATAAATTTAGATCAGCCCTCCTTAAATTATGGGTGGTGATTCTAAACGGGGTCGCAAAAATTTAATTTAGGTTCACCAATTCAGAAAAAAAAACATTAGTCACTATCTATTCATTATCTTTAATTTAATATATAACATTTTATGTTCAGTGCAATTATAACAAACATGATACAAGCTACGTTCAGCTGTAAATATTACAAGGTTTGTCCCAAAAGTAATGAGAATAATTTTAATGCGCGTTTCTGGCACATAGTAAAGGAAAACACCAGAGGACAACAGGCATATTAAAGTTTCAGTTACATATTATACTGGTCAGTAACTGATGTGATTCGTATCGGCATTGACAGTGATCTTATAATATCGTTATGGGAATATATCGTCCCACTCAAGGTAAAGTTTTGTGTTAAACTTGCTAAATGAGATAGTGAAACTATGAAAGTGTTAAAAGAAGGTTACGGTGACGAAGTTTTATCACAATCCTATGTCTACAATTGGTCCCATGTGTATAAAATCGGCCGACAGAATGTGTGCGATGGAAGATCATTGACATCGAAAACAAAGAACAACATTTATTGAGGGAGGTAAGTTTTGAACTGACACAGCCGTTTAAATGTCCGTTTGATCGCGAATAAGGAAGGAATGCCTAAAATAGCCATCATTCACATCGTTATAGGGAATTCAAAATGCGTAAATTCTGGGTAAAACTGGTTCCAAATGTTTTGACCTCTAATCCCAAAGACATCGGTGTGGTGATTTGGAAGAAAAGGTGGATAGTATCACAAGTAACCCAGCATTTTGAAAAGAATCACATCCGAAATTTGAGCTTTCAATACGAATACCTGAAACTAAATGACAGAACCCATAATGGACTGCCTCAAACTCATCTCAACCAAAGACTCGAATGAATAGATCAGGAGTGAAATCCCTTCTAATTGTGTTCTTCTATTGTAAAGGAGTGGCTTACAAGAAATCTGTTTCATCTGGGCAGACAGATAATTCATAATTTTACATAGAATATCTCAAGCGCTTAGGGAAATGAGTGGATCACATCCGCTCAGAGATCGCCAGGAGATGGATCGTCCACAATGAACACTAGGCCCCACACGGCGTTGATGGTGATTGAGCATCTATCCCATGAAAACTTATCTGTTCTTCTCTATCCACTATACACTCCAGACAGCGCCCTATGCGAATTTTTCTTGTTTCTTAAACATACGACACTATTTTGGGTAGTCAAAATTCCTCGAGGAGTCGGACTACAAAGCTTCATAGCATCTCGTGGACAGAGTTTGTTCAATGCTGTGAACAAAATCAAAACCACTCGATTTATTTTATCATTGATGAATGTTCATACTTCGAAGAATATTAGTTATATTTCATTGCTTGTCGAATTACATTACTTTAAAAATTTCTCATTACTTTTGGGATATACCTTGTAGAACAGTTTGAAAAAAATACCCTTAAGTGCATTAGTAAAGCTGTGACGCGTCGTAATTTTAACATATTTTGGTATCAAAATATGACTTCGAACATATAATAAATAACGCCCTGCAACACACAGTTGAATAAATCTCGGCAACACTAAGACTAGTGTAAAAACGCTTCTCCTGTTTAGTCATCTGTTTTTTTGTTCAGTCACATGTGTAATAATCGCAAGAGCTATATAATAATGCATAGTATTGTTAACGGTTAGTATTTG
>BMAW01054439.1:0-20545 GCA_019974015.1 Nephila pilipes
TCTAACCGTTTTATATTTATTTATGTATATTCACTAATAAAGTATTATTTGCAGGATGAGAATTAGGCGTTAATTTTGAAACTCTTCGAAAATGTTTAACGATAAGGGAAATGGCAATCAGTATAAATACATTTGTGTACCACAATAAGAACATTTATAATTCAAAATGTATTTTTACTTCATTAATATTTCACCAAACAAATTTCAATTCTCTTACATATTGAAGATTTCTAAGTGCCTCATAAAATTTTCATCAAGCTCATGAATTAATTCGAAATTTTCACGTTGTAAAGAAATAACTTCTGAAATGGAAAATTCTTAAAAAGGAATTGTTTCACACTGCTGTTAAACTTTCAAGCAAAGCGCAAATCTCAAACGTCTTTGATGTAACTCAATATCTTTACTTCATTGTCGTAACACAAGCTCGCAAACAAAACTACTGCATAGGATATTTTTGCTGAATTACATGTTTTAAAGTTCACTGAATCAAAATTCGATTTCCATTTCCCTCCATAACTTTCCGTGATTTTCAAAATAAGAGAGGTTTGTAAAAAACGTACAGTAATTTTAAAAAAAAAATCACCATTTTATTACAGTGAACTAAACGTATTAATCCTTATAATTAATAAAAGATAATTTTCTGTGTAATATATACTCACAAGTTTACGTTCACTCCTTTTTGTGGCAAAACGTTTTCTTGTCCTCTTTGACGCTTCTACGAACTAATTTTCGCTTTCCAGCCTTATTTTGTAGTTAGTCAACAAGCATTTTGATGTCACATCTGCATTGGATGCATCACTCCATATCGCATGCATTCTGGTGAAATGTCTTTCACCCTGATTTTCATTGTAGGCTTCAAGACATTCAGGAATATACTTAATATGGGAACAATGATTTCGTAATCAGGGTATTTAGTATTCCTCAAAAACTTGTGCACTAACTCTTGAAAGAGACCATTGCTTCTTTTTTCTCATGGTTTCCAAAGTGAGGGGATCAAATAAAAATGTTCGTGTGATGGGACCAGTAAAAACTGCCTCTTTCAACTTAACTTCTGATAGTTGTGGGGGATCTTGGAGCACAGATAACTGAAACGTTCCCAATATTTTGGCAGTGATTTAACAACCTGCTTCATATACATTAACTTAATATGAAAAAGTAGTCTTAAGATGTCTTGATGCGATAAATCAGTTTTTTTTTTCTTATCGAAAGTAGTTCTCTGGTTTTACAGCACCAAAAGCATAGAAAGAAGGGGCATTTTCTATAACCTACCTGCTGGCCCAACAACGTGGTTAGTATTTTACAGTCTCCATAAGCCATCCATAGGTGTTCTTGATATTTGATTTGCTCAAGAATCATAGTCAAATCATTATAGTTTTCTTCCATATGCTCCAAGTGTCCTATAGAAAAAAGATGCAAATGCATTTTCAATATGCAACAAAACTATCTTGAGGCCAGTTTTGTCGACGCTACTCAAAAGATTCATATTCTATTTCAAATAATTTTACGAGGACTTGAGCAACTCTGCAAGAAACTAGATTTCCCTCTTCGGAGATAAACTGAGTTCATTCTTTCTCTCGATGCCTGTACCATTAAAATAAGTTCCTAAGCCAAAAGTAGGTTTTTGTTTCTTAGCCTCGACCGTAGAAATTCGGCTGCATGTCTTAAAAGGTCTGAATCTCTATTTAGATCATTGAACTCACCCTGAGAAAAAAAAATTGAGTTCACTTGTCAAAAGAAAAAAAAAAACGAACTAGATTCTTCCTGGTGAAGTAAGATCTATATTCTTTGACTCACTCAGAATATCATCTAAACTGAAAAGTGGATGTGAAATTGGTATTTGACAGCTATGGTAGACACTGGATGAATAGCTGATTCAAGGTTTGGGTAAGATATTTTCTTCTGTTTTGTATTTAATCCATCTGCATCTATTGAATAGAAATAGCATTCAGTAATGAGTTTTTTTCTGTTCGAGCTATATTTTAGGAATGTTACGCGATACGAGGTTTTCTTGCCCTAAAGCCACAAACGAAGATTTTTTCACATTTTCTGCGCACCTCATGAGGAGCCCATGCTTTGTTTTAATCCCCAAGTTTTAATTTGAAATAAGCAAAATAAATTTTCTTCAAAAAAGTACTTAAGTTTCTTTGTTGATATTTGATTGTGTATTCTCCACAAAAGTTATTCAGAGAAATAACACAACCTCTTGGAGTCATAATCCAGGATTAAAAATACGAGCACAGTAACGTTTAAATGCTTGATGTAAACTGAGTATGGCTTATTAAGCAAGCGAGATACTGAAGTTATTCAGGTTGTTGAAACATGATCTAATCTGACAAAATGTTTATTTATTCTTCTTCCTAGTACCCTAGAGAACAAGCTAAAGCATGCCAAACACACCCAGTAATATTCCTTACCATTTACTATAAGCTTATCAAACCTGATTGGACATGATCATCTGACCTTCATCCTAATGCGCCAAACCAACTTTACCCTCCCCACTCCTGACCTTCCTCTTCATTCAACAACTCTACTGATATTTTTTTTTTTTTTCATTTATTCTCCAGTCTAATTAAAATTAATAAAATGAATGTGAGAAGTAGTGTATATATGCAGATTTTAAAAATCAAAAATAGGAAAATAAATTTCAAATTAACAAAAATTTCAAAAAAAAAAAAAATGAAACTGAAAAAGAATTTTAAAAAAATACTTAATATGATGCAATTTTTTCCTATTTTAGTAAGTTCAAATATATCAAACATATAGTAAAAAAAGAATCATATGCAATTTGTTTTGAAGACCTGTGCAATGAATAATTGTGTTGACACCTGACCGTAGGTAGTATAGTATTTATTTAAATAAAAGATTAAGTCAAAATATTTTTACTGTCAACAATCTGAAATTTCTTTAAGAAAGCTGGAATTATACTCGTAGATTTAACAAAAACAAGAGTATAATTTAAATTGTAAAATAATTTTGCGTAATATATATATAAATCTGTAACTTATTGTTATTGAAATCACAAGAAACAATTAGCACTCAAGGTCTTAAACTGAAATATGTGCTACCTAATTTACACTAATAAAAAAGTTTTTTTTAAGAAAAAAATAATTGAAACCATATTTTTTAAAACTTTGAGAGGTGATATATTAAAAGCATTAAATTTTATTTAAAATTCATCTAATATGAATTAATAATGATAAAATGACTCAATATCAAACGGTAAAATTAATTTTTATTTATTTCCTGATATTTAAGAACCGGTATATGTGTAATACCACAACCCTCTCGGACGTCTTATTTGTACACTCTTTATTTCGTATTCCTTCCAAGATATAATAAATGATTTCATGAAAAGTATGTTATTTTCGTTAATTTGGAAAATATTAGAGTCACAAAACACATTTGAGAAAGGGAGAAATTTATGATGTTGTATTTTTATTTCTAGAGTGATAATTTGTGCGAAAATGTGTTTATTGAAGTATAACTTTTTTATTTATTTTGATTGTGTGTGTGTGTTTTCTTCCTCACTTGTTTCTGAAGGTAACATCGGTCCATCAAAAGAAAGCTCTTTAAGCAAAACAATCAAGAGTACCCGTGTAGGGATTCTTTTAAAAATATTTTTTAGAAATATATATATTTAAAATATTAATCAAAACTAGATGATAAGATTACTTTAAATGAAATTAAAAGTAAGAATATATTCGAAAGAATTTAAAAACCAGCCATCCACGGTAATTGTTCGCATTCGAAACAAACCCTCTCACATTTGCGATGGACAGATGTGTCAAAAAAAAAAAAGTCAAACCTCTTTATTCTGAATTATTTATGGGATTTTTTCTCAGTTATTTTTCTTTCCTTTTATTCACCCCTTTAGCGGTATTACTAGATCTTTTCAGTTTAGAAGGAATCGTCCTTTCTATCAAGATTCACATCTGGTGCCCTAACGTTGAGGGCTCTGTTCTTCTTTCAAAGCGAATAACTCTTTGCAATATTGTATCTTTTGTTTTTCGTTTCTTCAATGATTTACATCTAAGTTTTCTCAGATTCTTTGATAAAGTCTACAGCTGGAAGCAATGAGCCCCTATTGTCGTCCCTCATTTGTCCGCAGCTTATTGTCTATTTTTATCTCATGCTAACACTAATCAACTATCATTTTCAAATCTCATATCTATCAACAAAAATACCATAATCTGCTGTCTCCAGCAAGTTCTATCTTAGACCCCTTTGAAGACTCTCCCTCCTTCTTCGCTTTGTTAGATTTTTTTTTGCAATAGTTTTGGTTTTGTGAAATCCTTTTTTGCCCTGCGCTTTTATTTGTTGTCTTCTCGTGGGCACCACATCATTGATAATTTTTTATTCGCCACCTAAGGAGCCATTGTTTTAGATGAAGCGTTTGGGCGTACCGGATCACTTTTCAATATTTTTTACCGTTTGCTGCATTTTTAATTACGTTTATCTTACATATATTCAATTTAATATTTTTTCGCTCGCTTTAATTTTAATTGCAGAAAGCTGATATCTATTCAACTCAATAATTTATCATTTGCCTTAATTTTAATTACATGTAGCTAATATATTATTCAATTTAATAATTTACCGTTTGCATTACGTTTAATTAGATTAAGCTTTATTCAATTTAATAATTTATTGTTTCCTTTAATTTTAATTTCGGAAAAGTTTACTATTGTGCATTTCTCAATATATCATCTTTTACTTTTAATTCTTTTACTTAACTGAGTAATTTAATGATAGTTATAAAAAAGTCCCACATTAGGTTGCTAAATCTGTTACTTACGAAAGTTTGCAAGAAATTTTTCCTATTTTAAATCTCTTTTCTTCAGAGAATGTCTGATTTTTGCCTCATTGGCACTTAACACATTTATGGCCTCTATCTTTCATTGTAAAAAATTAACCGCTACATAGCGGTCTGATTCGAAAATTATAGTGCTGCTATCTGTTGCTCTCCAACCCTCTGTGTGGGTGGTGGTATAAGTTTTATACCACTTAGTTTGAAGTATGAAACGAATACTTTATATATTTTGTTTTGAGTAATTAGCAATATTTACATAAGGTTTCAAATATGTCGCTTGGTTAGCTGATGAGATTAAAATTTTCAATTCATTTCAGAAACAATTCTGTAAGGGATAAAACAACCACTTCTTAGGAGCTTTCACTAGATTCAAAGCAATAATTTGTATAATAATTATGCATGGTAGTGCCATCTATTTTAAGTAAATAACACTATAACCTACCATATGAAGATAAATGTGTGTGGAGGAAGGTATTTTACAGAGATTTTTAGGGTGCTAAATATGTGGTATAAAAATATACCACCATCCCTGAAAGAGTTAAAAAAGCTTTAAATACATGAAAAGCAGTCTTTTTTGTTTTGTTTGAATAACGAAGGTTTTTAGATGACAGAAAATAATACTGCTTTAAATCTCTATCCCTTTTGGTGTCAGTATGGAATGCACACAGTTCTTAATTGGTACACCGAGGGACAATTCAACTTCTCTTTCATTCCCGATCGTCACGGGAATGAATGTCAGAGTAATAAAAGGTTTAAAAAAACTATTATTTTGTGTGCAAAAAGGGCATTATATGTCTGTAAGGTTTGAGATACTTGTATATTTAACCTGCTACTCAAAATGAGACACAGAAAGCGTGCAGATAATTTTTATTACATAAACATCTGTAAAAGCATATTCTCCATTCACAGGTTTACTGAAAACTTTTTAAATAAGCATGTGGCATTTGTAAATAGCTGATGGATAGTTTCTTTTCTTTTCTTTCTTTCTCTTCTTTTCTTTTTTTCCCCTTTTGCTAGAGCTTTGGATGTTTTGGTTTACAGTGCAGTATCTAATTTAGAATTAAACGTATGTGAGAAATTATTTTGGATTGACCCAGCGTGCGGAGCAGGTTTTCTGGTAGTTTTGAGATGCGCATATGTATAAGTTAGTGAGGTGATTAATGTATGTATTCACAACAAAAAAATTCGATAATTACTAAATATGATGTGAACCTCCGCCCATAAATTTCTCTAATAGTTGATTCACATAAAAAAGGAAGTATATAACACATACACACACACACACACATATATATATATAATATTAATGTATGCATATACAAACACATACACAAACACACACACATATATATATATCCATAATCCACAGATATCAGACAAAAGGACCAAGGACTCATCGCTGAATAATTGGATAAATCGTTAATGTATATATACAGTTAAAGCTATATGTTATTGAATAAACTTCATACAGTACGTGAAAATAAAATGTCATTCTTAAGAAATAACTCACACTGCATTTTGCATTGATAGCCTACATATTCCGTTCATGAAGTACATACAAAAATATTTTTGTAATTTATTAGCTTGTGTAAACAGTAGGCAGGTGAAGTGTCGAACTACAGAGTGAGTGGTGAAATATTATTAATATAAATAAAAAATATTAAGTACATTACCTCTCTATGAAAATAATATATATACGTAATAATATGTATACGTAAAGACTTTCTTTTAAATAGTACTATTTAATTATGTTTATAAAACTGTCGAAGCCAATTTCATTTTTAAATAATTATTTTATTGTAGTGGAGAGAGGGACCATTTCCACACGGCGGGAATTACACAACTCGGCCGTTGGATACAGATTATGAGAGCATGAGTGTAAAATTAAGAGTGAGAAAGATAGGGCTTTTACTGTGTTTTTGGTTATATGGTAGGGAAATTTCACTGTATATGTCATTAAATATGTGGAGGGAATGTAGGGATTTCGAGGGAATCTAAATGCAGACTTAAAGTCTGGTAGGTCTCATCTCTACAAGTCTGGAGTGTGGGAAAAGCTGACTTTGCAGATTTTAAGAGCACATGATTGCATAAATTAAAGTTAAAAAGGAATGGTATCAGGAAATACGAATGAACACTTTACTTTTAAATGAGAGAATAGGAAAAAATTATTATCAATAAGAATTAAAGTTAAATCAATACATATATATATATATATATATATATATATATATATATATATATACATATTATGGAACATTATTACATAATGTGTTCATCTTCCCCTGATTTCTTGGATTTAGGTTTATTGGGTTAAAACCTCCGGCTGGGAAAAAAAAAGACAGCCAAACCCTGCGGTACACGCGTGTTTGTGCCAGTCGTTATGAAATAATTAGAGGGAGTGTTTTCACTTCATTTCGTTTAGATGAACAGAATCATTCAAAATGTATCATACGATTTCCAAATGCTATATTTTCATAAATAAATGATACTGAGTGACAAGTTTCGGTTTTACAACTGTGCGCTGTTATTTTCTTTAGCTACACGGTATGTACGAGTTAACTCCTATGAAACACGTTGTAGAGACTTAGAATAGTTTGCAGCGCCTAGAGACAAACGTTCGCTGTTACTGGGTCTCAGTGGAAGAAATACATGGCTTGTAATACAATTTTTGCCTAAGCGCAGTAGGCGGAAGAAATGCCCTGTTCTAACCAGGACCTGACAGTCAATTTCGTTGCATTTCGTGAATGTATCTCTTCAACCTTTTTCCACAGAAATATGCCTGGTACCCTCTACTTTTTACAAAATTCGCGCTAAACGGTAATTACAGATTTTCATTGGCTGCATACAAAAAGCTTTCTGCTCCCCGGAATTCATTGCCACTTCAGCAACTGAAAAGCTTTTATAATACATTTCGAGAAATAGCTTCACGAAAAACACAGGAGCGTCATCTATTGTTAACAATATACAGTTTTCATATTTTTACTTTGTTTTTATGCAATACTTATCCTTCTGTGTTGTTATTTTTAGAACATAAAGAATTTTGAAATTAGATTATTCACTTTGAGTACTTCAGTATATATACTTGTGTCACTAACATATATTTTTTCAGAACTTTACGTTTACATAGCAAAAACAAATGATTTTTTTAAGAAAAATTTTGTAAAGAGAAAAAGTACACTGCACTGAACAGGTAGACTTTGAAATCCTATTTTTTCTCATTACTTTGCCGAACTTCATGCACTTAATGCTACCCTGGGGTACCTTAAATATTGTACGAAATGATTCTGACAATTATCAGAGAGCCAAAAAAAAAAAAAAAAAAAACTGCTGATATAACATTTAATGAAAATGAAAACATCAGTTACATTCACATAATGTTTTCTTTATCGATCTGAAAGATCAATTGCATCTAACCCTACTGTTATTTTTTCTCAAGTTCAATTCAGAACGCTATCGCTCAAAAAAAATAATGATTAAGGAAAGTAATTAAGAATTCTAGACTCTTTTGGAGACACAAAAAGGAAAGTCATTATTTTCTTTCTGATTTTATGCTACGTTAGCAATAACGAACAGGTGCCTTACATTTACGTTTGCATATCGATTGCAAAGATAATGTTGAATACGATTTTGCATTCATTAATTAAGAATGTCTATTAAATTAGTAAGCTCACTGTAGAGTTTTTTAGAAGACTTATATTTAAGTAGAAAAAATATTTATATCTCAAAGGTACGTAGTTAATAAAGAACAGAGTTTGTGTGATTGTTGGATTAATTAGATTTGTTGTAATGGATTCTCAAAACATTAGTATGCAAAGATAATCTTATTATGCAAATTCATCTGAAACACAAAATTTTCCTGAATAAACCTCAATATATATTTGGGCATCTGTTTTGTTTTTGTTTTAACTATGACCCAAAGGAAATTATTAGACTGCATTAAGGTCTTCTACAAAGATTAAAGAGTGATGATCTTTGAGTGATGATTATGGCACGTGTGTCGTCAAGAGGTATGATTTGAAAATAATGATTTATTTAGAATTATCGATATGTATGTCTTTTTTTTATTCAGAGAATCTTATTATAATTATAACTATTTAATCCATCTATTTATTGTTTATTCAGTTTATTACTTATTACTGAAACGGTTTTGTTTATTTAATGTTAATTTTTCCTATATTTTTTTTTAATTAGAAAATCACACCTAAAGTTGAAAATGGTAAATGGAATATATATTTTCCAATAAAATCTCCTCTTAATATGTTGCGTTTATTGTTTAAAAATAGATTATACTTCTCTTTTTTCACTTCTTGTTGAATTTCGTAATGATTTATGTGGATAAATTCCTTCGAGTAAAAATTCTTTTGAATCTCTGTTTTATCACATGTCGGTTTGGGATTAGTTTTAAGTTAAATATATATCCATTATCTTCAATTCTCAAATTAACATTATGCACAGTTTTTCACAATTGTAAGAAATATCTGTTATAATTATGAAATTCTACCCTCTCTCAAATTAGTAAATATAAAATTTTGCATTAACATTTCCTAATTTAAAGATAATGTGTTCGTAAAGTGCAACAATGGTTTTCTGAGAAAGGGGTAGCTATCAGGGAAGGTAACAACTGTGCACAAAAATGAGTTTTAGTTTTGGACGAACTATTAATTTTATCGGAGTTAGGCATTCTGATTATAAAGAAGTGAAAGAGGCGATTCGTAGATTATGATTTTAGGTTCGTTCTCATTCCTCAGTTGAAAGCTTAAGCTCTTAAGTCAACTGTTAACATCTTTTGATACGACTTCCTAAGTTTCTAATAACTCATTCTTTTTCTCAACATAGAATTGTTGAATTTGGTGGTAAGCGTTTGATGCTGTGACCTCTTCTCGTAATCTTTGCTTCTTTATCTAGTTGTCGCTGCAGAAGCTGCTCGGATAAGCGGGCGACTATTTAAATGATTGCGAGCGACTTTTGCCAAATTCGCGGAAGGTGGCCTAACGGTCAATTACTAACTTCAGCCCTGCGTACTTAAAGATAATCTTAATTTCCAAATTACGAGCTCAGAGTCGGATCCCTTATTATACCACAATCAAGAATAAATCAGTATAAATGGATCTGGATCTGAGAAAATATTTAGAAATTTTGATATTAAGGGGCAAAATACCTTTTGAGACGTTTTGATTTAGTTTCAGAGTTTATGAATCATTTATATTTATATTAATTTAACGAAACATTATTTAAAATGATTTAAAAGATCGACTTCTTTTCGGTAGCACGGCCAAGACCTGAAGTTAAATTTAATGGTATATGTAGGACACATATATATAAATCGTTTATTGATCATGAAATAGGCATTAGATTAAATCGTTTTAATAAGACATAACAAAATTAAATTCAGGAATTTAAATTTGCTTGGGATAATACAGATAAATTTTCACAAGAAGAAATATTTTGGTTCACTTTTTCTGATAATTAAACCTTAAAACATTTTATAGGGGCTTAATTATATAGCAAAATTAACTGATTTTCTTTTAAGCTTGAATTGAGTGAAAATAATTTAGTTTAAAAGTGTGTTCCGATTCTTATATCGCTGTGAAACTCATTTTTATGTCTTTTTGAATCAAAAAATATAAAAAAAAATTATTAAGTTAAACTGCCTTATAAAATATATTGGAAACACGTATGGTTCATTAATATTTTACCTTTTTCATAATTATTTTTTTCAATTTACTGAGAAGTTCTTGGTTTAGGAATTTATATTCATCTTAATTTTTTTTAAAAAAAAAATTCCCAAAACTCTTTTATTTATGAAAACACCATAAAAATGAAGAATTTTTGCTCTCACTATTCTTTTGCATTGCAAAACTTGTTAGTAGCTATAAGAGGATTCATTAAAAATTGATATTATGAGTTTGAGATAATAGATAAATTTAAAGATTATATTGCGAAGGAAGTACCTTTATTTAAATAAATATATGTCTGTCAATTTTTCAAAAGTATTACCATTGATCCAACTTGAAATAATTGGATTTTTTCCTTTGAATGTTAAAAGGCTTTGTTGCTGTTATTGTAACATTTATCAAGCTTGCTTTCAAGAAACATATTTCATACAAAAAATCCAATCATATTTCATGCATTCCTAGCAAATTTATAATCAATTTATCTTACAATTTTGTTTTTGATTTTATTTAATGAATATAAGAGAAAAACTGTTAATTAAAAAAAAGAGTAGCAACTTTTCCCTTTATCTTGAATCTTACAATGATATGCTAAATTTTTATATACCGTAATAAATTTAGTAAATATGGTAATAAAAGTAAAAGTTTAATATGGTGAATTATACATTAAACCTTTGTGGCAATTATTTCTTTATATTTAGCTAAAAAATTATATTATACCTATGTTATTGCAATTAGTCCTAAGTTTATTATTTATTTAGTTTATATAAAAATATTATTTAGTTTTGCTTAATACGAGTACTTGTTTCAGTGTAATAATTAAAAAAATAGCTAACTTTATTAAAAGTGAGTCAAAAACTCTAAAATTGAAATACATTTTACTGTATTTTGTACTTCTTTTAGAAGTCACGAAAGATTAGTTTTTGTGATATTTATTCATCATTTTCATAACTTCATCTAGTATTTTAAATTTTTAAGATATGGCGATTATAAAACAGTAGTAGAATCAGCATATAACTGAACTGAGGAAATAATTCAGACATATATTTATATAATAACTACTGTATGTGTAATAATTGACGATACATTTCCGCTCTTAATGTAACTGCCACATAATGACGTGACAGTTTCCACACTAAAGCTCGTTTCCATGACATCAATGTTCCATTCTCCTGAGAGTTAATTATGAGGATTTGAAATGCTAAAGGGCCTCAAGGATGTAATTAACAGGAGTGACATGTATTGCAAGTAGTGCTTAATACGGTGAATAATTGTTTTATACATTAATACAAACAACTGAAAACTTTTTTCCCTTCAAAATTTAGTTTTTTGAGATCTATGAGAAACTGCTATCAACATTGAAAACAATTATTAAAGTTATAGAATTTAATTTGAAACTTTTTGAAGTACATTTCAGCTAAGAAGTGGTGCATAATTGATTGTTTTCTCAAGGAAATAAATGGGGAAAACATTCGAAATGATTGTGTGCCAAATTTCTCCACGAATTTAGAAAGTGAACATTTCCATAAATTTTCTATCTATACATGTTTGCTTCAAAAAATGATTCTTGTAAGATACTACACGCTATTTTCTATTTACCTAAATATTGTATTGATGAAGTAAGTCATCCGTGATCGATAATTCTACGTTTCTCATAAATCGAATCTGATTCGTGTTCACAGTTATTAGCGCTAAAAATCAAAAACGTTCAAAATAAACAGAAAATAAGAGTAGCCTGTAAAAATTAAATGTAAAACAAGAATTGCAATAGAAAATTTATTAAGAGCTTCATTTTCAGCCATAAATTACCATTATCTAAATAGAAAGCATTAAACAAATTTTGCAAAGCTTTCATAGAACATTAAAATAAAGCAATTAAACTCATGAGCAACGCTTTCCATTTAACTGCAGGCTTATATTCTTTAATATTATAATAACATTGTCGGTCTCACACGTTTATGTTCTTGAACCATCAAAACAGAATTACGCTAAAAAACATTTTAATCTTAATTGCAGAAAAATATTTTCTTTTAATTGTAATGATTGTTCTTGACATTAACATACATTTATCTTGTTAAGGATCACTTAGTGAGTAATGTTAATGACCCTTAATGAAGATTTATTTATGCGTTTTTCTAGACATATGTCTGAATATTCATCTTTTAAATTTTATTTATTTTGTACAGAAGGGTGGAATATTACATAGAGTTTTCTTCGAATATTTCACAGAAATCAGCATTTACAATCGGTTATAATAAGAATTTTTATAAAACTCTTAATACTAAAAGAAACATGTGTTTCCCTGCCTGTTGACAGCTCTGTCCTATGTTGAAGAACAAACTTCATTTTATGCATGTTCATTTCTTAACTTTGAGAAGCATGTAGAAAAAAAAAATGTAAAAGTGTTTTGGAGACTGTCAGAGTCTTGTCAGTCTTGTGGGAGCCTCCTGTCAACTGAAAAATGTACATGACTCACGTGTCACTCTAAATGCAAAGTGGTTCCTCCACTACTATTCTCTTTTATACGCCACCTCAATTCAACATTTACCGTTCCAGTTCATGTGGCTTTGTATTTTTTATTGTTTTACATGGATCTATAAGTAAATGAATTTTTGAAAAATGTGAAATTAATTTTTTTTTTGAAATTTTATATTAGTTTGAATAATATGCTGTTTGATTTACTAAATGCCTCCCTCATATCTTTATTATTTATGTATTGCTTGTAAGCTTAAGAATTTATGTTAGTAAAATTATTACTGAACAAACAGAAGTTACATTTAAACACAAAACCACACGTAACATACAAATTTTATTTACATCTAATATTTAATATTTTAATCATTTTATAGAAATTGATAATATATTTTGAAGAGGTTAAGGGAATTTTTTGGATTTAAATTTTAAGTAATGAAATTTTTAGGTATCATTCTCTTTAGGTTTAAATTTTAGATATAACTCTTAATCTAAATTTTAATTTAAAATTTTTTTTCTTGGAACTCCTGTAAGTTACTTCTGTGTGTACAGGCCTAACACACAACCACATGTTGAGGAGGGTGGGAAATTCGTAAAGATTCAACTTTAATTTCAAATTGATCCCACATAAAAATGATCCGATCCCATTCTAACTATCATTGTATTTATTATATCACGCGCTTACAAAATCTATTGAAATGGTTTTAACGTAGTCATAAACTTGTTAGAAATAATCCCTACCAGACTGATAGATGCAATGAATATTCCTCATTATCCCTTTATTTTATACCACGTGAAATGGTAGAAAACCCTAGTATAAAACCAATTATAGGGTAAAGTTTCCTCTCTTCTGTGCTTTTTTACTCTTGCCAATTATATTCTAGAAGGCGGAGCTGCATCTAAAACCGTATGGATAATTCTGTGTTGCCTTTCTCTTTCGGTAAAATGAATAAATAGCCATGAAATTCGAAATTCGTCGCATTTAATTTATTAGTTAATATTTAAGTTCTTTTCATATTCATATATTTCGTGCCACGAGATTTTTTTTTATATTTAATGAGATTATTTTAATTTATTCATATATTTTAACGAGAATTCTTAATTAAAGTGGTTTAAAATAAATTTTATTTAAAGAGAAGGAAAAGTCTAAATTAACATAACGAATACTTTATCTTACTTTTGCAAAGTTCTTATGAAGTTATCTTATTTTCTTTTTGTTGTATAGAAAAATTAAATAAAGATGCTTAAAAAAACTAACAAATTATATATTTTACAAAAGGTTTGAGAATACTCACCGTGTTTCAGAGCATTTGCTGTCATATCCTCTAGATGAAAACATCAAATCCTCAAAACACATTGAATAAAAAAGGGTTCAATGCTTTCATTGAGAAAGTTATGCGCGTTTTAATCATCTTCTTTTATCAGAAACATTTATTTTTATAGTTTTGAGTTGTATATCTAGTGGGATGTCTAAAAATGCTTCTAATTTTTATTTCTTACCTTAGAGAGGACGATTTAGCAAAACATTTACATGCATAGCAGAGAATCACATAAACATGACTTAGAAATTACTAAATAGTTTTAATATTTTATTCATACCTTATACACGATATCTAGAAAAAGAATGAACAAATCCATCTTCTCGTCAAATATAATATTTGATACTGTTCATTTGGAAGGAATTTTCTGATATCTATTAAGATGCTGTGAATTTCAAATATGTCAAATGAAACTTTTTCATTAAGCATCTTGTAAAATGTTCTAGTGCCTTAAATGAGAAGAGTCATTTACACTGTCCCAGTAAACTTTAGAATGAAAGTAAAGCCATTTTCCCACATATTATAATAGAAATTTTCAGATTATATCCATTACCATCGATCTCACAAAAAATTTACAAATGATACCAATAACATTTAATAAATAACGAAAAATCGAGACTTTTTTTGTATTCTCAAATTAAATGAGAAAAATTAAGCAAGTCTAAATAATCATTTCCGAAATTCTTCATCGGTAAAAATCATAGTTGTTTGTAATGTATCATAAAATAAGATAAATTATACCAAGCACTATAAACGCTAAATTATTATAAAACAGAACGTTTTTGTTTGAGGAACATAAGAGTTTTCTTCTCATTTATTCAAATTCTTCATTAAGATATTTTTATTTGAATTTACAATATATTTTCATTCATAAATGTAAAAAGCAATTAAAAAGTTTAAATTTCTGATATAAGTCTAATTAAATACTTTTCAACAATACATTTGTCTTCTTTCAACTAATTAAAAAAAATCAATATTGATACTTTTTTTTCAATATTCTACATTTCTATAATTGACTTCTTCCTATCCTTCATAGAATGTTTCGAAAAAATGAAGTAATCTATGTCTGGCTCATAATACCAGTCTGCTTTTATGTCCTTGCATTAGACTTCGCACGAAAATTCGATCATATTTCCTAGATATATTTTACGCGTATGAATTTATCTTTCTTAATTACTTAGTACATAATAAATAATTTAAAATTGTTTCCTTTCAACAAATTCGTGAAAAATATTTAATTTTTGCCCCAAGATAAGTTAATAATCTAAAACAATGAACAAATATTTTTATTCGAGAAACTGAAATGAGCACAGCAGCAGCATGAAATTCAGAAATCATAATGTGAACTCAACAATTTGATTAGCAATTTCTGCACGTTTTTAAGAGTTCCTTAAGGAAGACGTGAGCCGAATAGTTTCCACAAAGAATCATGCGATTCCACTAAAGAAAAGTCTTAAGTGGTTTAAGTAATGTTTTTTGGGAAATAAATGCGATGTACGGAAACTCTTCAATACTTGCGCTTTCGAGTCACTTAAGGTTATCCAAACACATAGCACTGTTTTTGAAATTGTCTATGGCCTTTGAAAAAAAATTGAAGGAAATGAAATACAATTTACAATTGATAGTAATAAAATCTAAGATTTTCTTTCTCTCACTTAGAAAACAATGTCTAATACGTCAAAGCGGATGTATTTTTTGAAATATTTTTAGAATAGAAATCTTTTTCTAGTTAACTCTAACTGAATTTTCCCCCAAGACGTTTTCTTCTTCTAAAAATCTTCTATAAACTAACCACTACAGTTAAAATTTTATCTTTCTCCCCTCCATATAAATTAATTCTGATGGATATGGTAAACATATGCAGTTGACTTATTCAGAGAAATTCTCTTGGATTTTGCTCCTTTCAGAAACATTCATTTACGAACGATAATAAACCAACTTCTGAATGTAAGTTATAAAATTCTAAAGTTTCTTTTTTATTAAAAAAAGGGTTTTGAAATGCATAATGTTATCAATTCCTAGGGATAGAATAGAAATGTTTATGAGCGGTAATTAGAAAGCAAGCATATGTATTATATGATCAATAGGATATAATGCAATATGTTTTATCGGTATTTTTTATGTGGGCCAAACTGTTTTTTATACAACAGTTTAACGGAATTATTTTATGTTTGATAATATGTTAGAATATCCTAATGCTTTTAAATGTATCCGGTTATCCAGCTAATTACAAGAAAAACGTTTTCAACATATTTGAGGGAGAAATTAGTATGGGGAGAAAGATATCCCCTTTGCTCGAACAAAACTATAAATTCCGTATTTCTCTAAATTAAAATCATATTTTTTTTTGAAAAATACGGGGTAGTTAACAAATAAAATTTAATAATATAGTCCTTCTTTCTGTAAACATCACGGAGGTTATTCAAATGAATTTTCAAGCATTTTCTTCAAATTATTTCGAAATGAAAGAAAAATTCAGTTACGAATTTCTGCAAAACATTATGTGATTTATAATAATAATAATTTATGATACTAATATATAAAATGTTATTAATAGAATTAAAAGTTTTCACACACGTTTTCAATTTCAGCACGCATAATTAATGATCTCATTTCAATAAATATTTATTTAAATTGCTGTTTAAACAGATATAATTTACGAAAATATATTGAGTAATTGTTAAATTAACCCTTTCACGACCCGAGGGGGGGGGGAATTTAAGTGCTTCCATGGGCCCGCGACTTCTTACTGCAGAGTGTCTTGCTGTGCCCAGGCATTTATAGAAATAAAGCTTAATTCGTCAAAAAAAGTTCCTCTAAAATCGACTATTTATTAGAATATTTAGATCTTTATATACATTATTTCAAATGATAAAAAAAAAAACATACGTAAGAAAGAAAGAAAAATGTAATGAAAATTATTCGTTTGATACAAAAAATTACATAAAATCATCAATCTTAAGAAAATGCGATATATACCTCATTTGATACACACATTTCATGATATAATGATATACAATTACATGGGATATTAAGATTTAAAAAAAATCAATGTGGTATTTTACAGAACATTCTTCAATGTATACTCCAACGTTACGTCTTACACTAAAACGAGTATTTTCTACTTTTTTTCATGTATATCATTACTTGAAATTCCAGGCTCATCATCTAAATCACTAAACAGGGAAGTTTTATCAGTATTTTCCCTTATATCGATATCAGATTCATTCATTAATTCGCTAGTCTAGCTTGTCTGTTAAATAATTTCTTTTCCCCCCTTGACTGCCGATATATATAGTTATATGTATGTATGTATGTGTTTGTATATATATATATATATATATATATATATATATATATATATATATAACCTGATTGAATGGAACAAACAGCATCTACAAATAAAGACTCTACCTCTCATAAACATCCATAAGTTCCAATTCGAGCTTCTAACTAGCAAAAAAGAAATAAAAACAAACCAAAAGCAAACTATCCCTTTAAATCATGTCATCACATTTAAAGAGCTACACCGCAACACATGCTTTTTGATTATAAAAACAATTTCCCCCCTCCTGGCAAACAGAAGTGAATACTCTCTACTTCCCGTGGAACTCAGTGTTCTCGGAGTCGATTTCATCTTCGAACTGAAGTCCCACCCCCTTAACGCTTCTCTGCGCATTGCTATATATGCTTCTTAGCTTACGGCTACAGCGTCCAATGGCAAGGCAAACTTTCGTAACTTATTCTCCAAGTTTGTTTCTGCAGTTCCTCACTCTGTCGAATAACCAGGCTTTTGTTGCCGTGATCCCAATTTTAGATACCTAATTTTTAATTATGAAAACTTATTAAATTATGATATTATCTTTATTTTAATTAGGATGAGAGGGTAAATCAATAATTTTTAATGGGTTCCTCGTAATTTTGACCGCTACCGTATTAGAAGTGAAATCCAAGCCCAAACCACCAAGGTCAGCAATCGAAATATCCTATCTATATAGATTTCACGCTATTGTAATGTCATCTAGTAACTCTTAAGAATTCAAATAAAACATTCTCATCTAGCGTATCTATATCGATACGTTGGTCTGTAACAGACACCCTCGGAGAGTATCAAATGTGATTCAATGGGCACGAGGGAGTAAACGCGAGCGTAAGAATGGGATTTCCACCCTCTTTTCAGTAAAAACTTTCTTTTGTATTAGTTTAATAGCTTTTGAAATTTATTCTAATGAATTAAAAACAAATAGCAACTATTATCATTTTAATGCTCTTAAATGTTTTTACAATTAAATGCTTTAGTGCACTTAAATAATTACATTTTATAGTTTCTATTGATTATTGTTTTAAAAGCAGGGTTTTTAATTATTAAATAGCAATTAGAGCACTGTTCTGCAGAAATATTAAGTTGGCACTCCTAATAAAAGCTCAAATGATATCAGATGATCATTCAGCATAACTTGATATTGTCCATACTTCATAAGTCCCAATATTCATTGTGAGTAGCACAATCCATTATGACCAAAGACTCCCTAAACTATTATTGATTCTGCTCTCATTTGTAGACAGAAACTTTCATTCCATTCCGTCCTTAATCCATGCCAATACTATTTGTAACCATCCCAATAGTGAAGGTTAAATTTCTTTTCATCAGAAAATATAATTTGTTTTCACTAATCGTTCCAAGACAGTCTTTCTTCTAGATGATGTTTCAATAACTTTGGTGTTTTCTTCCTTTTCATACATTTCATATTTGTAATTGATTAAGTATCTTCCCAACTGTGACATATGAAGTGGTTTTTTTTTTTTTCCAGAAAAATTCCGAAAATTTACTAGACCTCTTTTAGTTGATAGTTGGAAAATATGTCTATCGTCCTTTGCGGTCAAAATCCTTTTTTCTAATTATGGCTCTGTGAAAGTTTTAGAACGCTTCTTCAACAAACTACGAGTATTTCTCTTTCAGATTTATCAGTACTCTTATAAAATAAAAATTTTCTCATTCCCACCCTCAGGTAATTCTATGCCCCAGGAATCTTGAAAAACCTTGTGGGTAGCAAAATCAAAACCTGCATTTTTGCTTCTTGCAGACATGAAATACTAATGTATACTTATGTGACATATAATATACTGATTTTCTCAATGGTCTTATAACTTCTAAACAGACACCTTATTCAATTTTTAGAAAAATGAGCATATTTTAATAAGATTTAGATCAATTTCTTAAAGTTGCAATTGATATAGAAAGTGTTTTCAGATCTATGTTTAATAGACATACTTAAAAGTTGCTTACTATGTCTTCTTCAGAAATGCACAAATTCGTTAGTGATATTATAATTTCTTCACGCACTCTATAAGTGTTTTAATAACATTTAATTGTAAATTTGATTAATTTTTGACTAACCGGAGAAATATGTACTAATCTGAGAATGCGATAAAAGAAAGTCAGATTAAATATCTTAACATGTAAAGCTGTATTTTATTTTTTACTAGTATAAAAATAGAATTCCAGTAATTTTAGATACATTTATTTGATATACTCTCCTATTAAATATCCTATCATGTAAAGCTGTAATTTATTTTTTATATGTATAAAAATGGCATTCAATTAAATTTATGTACATTTATTTTATAAACCTCTCTGAGCATTAATGAAAAACATTTTAACGAATGATTCATTAATAATAACGTTTCAACTTTCGTAAGTGAGGCATGTTCATGAGAAATTTATAAGATTTTTCGCATTCGAAATATTATATGCATATCTAGTGTTCCCTTACAAAAAAAATCAAAGGAAACATAAAAATTGAAGGCCACTAGGGATATTAGGGAGCTCCCCTTGCGCAGCAACTTGACGTGGCAGTGACTCAACAAGTCGTTGAAAGTTCCTGAAAAGATTTTCGGTCACATAACCTCTACTATTGTACATGATAGCAAAAGTGTTACAAGTGCAGGATTAAGTGGAATAACTTCACTTTGTGCTATGTAAGCTCGATGCTATTGATTTCTTGCGATATAGGTGGTAAATCATTTGGTAGAATGTTCCTCAAACTAATCGCGAATGAATTTTTCCTCCGTATTTTCTCTTGGAAAATTCCTTAATTGTTTGGGTACATGAAGCTAGCGAATGGATATAGATGGTTCTCTAATAGCTGAATGTAGCCATTTCCAGTCAATGATTATTTCTGTTTGGTCAATGATTATTTCAGAGGATACATAAAAATAATCCTAAGTAATAAACATAATCCTAATAAACATAATTAAGTAATAAACATAAT